>CAKAOI010046703.1:0-63479 GCA_916701655.1 Sebastiscus albofasciatus | reverse complement strand
GTTTTTAACAGTGTGTACTCTCTTGTTTTTACCACAGCTGATGGTAACGCTTGACAAAGACCATTTTTAGAGCTTTAATCTGTAATATTTTGTTATTAACTTCCTAAATAACTAGTAGTAATAACTAACAGTAATAACAGCGATTTAATCTGCAAATATATTTATTGGGTAATTGTTTCATCTATAAAATGTAAGAAAATACTGGAAAATGTCCATCACATTTTCCTCCAGACCTTGGTGACATCATCAAATGTTAGATTTGACCGACCAACAGTCCAAAACCCAAAGATATTCAGTTTACACTGATATATAACTTAATGGTACCTGGTAGAGGAAAGCCATGTCGATGAGGCCGTTGTGGAGCACCAGGGGTTTCCTGGTACGTAGCAATTCAGTGAATAAGGCCCGGATGTGGACACCCTGATCGTCTGTTGCTCCCTAACAAAGAGGGTAAAAAAGAAAAGACAGTAAGAAATCAAATAATGACATATATATTACATACAGTATATATATAATAGGTGTGCAACGGTACGTGAATACCGTTCAGTACAGTACGTTCTGTTCGATATACAACATCCTCTCGGAACGCCCCGTGACCCAAACAGCTGTTTACGTCTACTACACATTTGGAACATCTGGTGCGCAAGTTTTACCCGGAAGGTTAATCAAGCTCAATGGATGACGATTTGTGTCAGTAACGTTCCTATGGTATTCAGTTTTGTCTGCTTGTGTCTTGTCCGATATAATGTGAGCCCTGTACCACTAGATGGCGATAGTCCTATCATGATGTGTGCATCTTAGCAAGCAGAGAAATGTCAATAATAATGATTATCCCCATATTAATTAACAAAAAAGAATAATCAAAATAAAGACAAACTTAACAAATAAGCACTAATTTAGAAATTGATATTTTTTTTATATATTGCAAGGATGTTAATGTAGTGCAATGCCTGTTGTGGCCCCACACACATAACAAAGGGATAGAGACGGGTACAGAACAGAACAGAGTAGGCTAAAGACACACAGAACAGCACGTAAGTATCATCACCTTATTGTTGCCCTTGCAGTAAGGGATTCCGTGGGCATACTGCTTGTTGAAGTCAAACCCATGCTGAACCAGGAACTTGACTGACTGAGGCTCTATGATGTACTCCTCTGAACACAGCAGGGTGAGGTTATACACCTGGACCAGGTACGTGTCTGCAGCCTGAGGACGAGGAGGAGGAGGAGGAGGAGACAGAAGATGAAGTTCACAGACATAACACAGATGTCTGCAGTGGCAAATTCTTTTATCAAACATGCACAAGAAACATGACACGTGATGATGGTGTAGGAGACGGATCATAGATACTCACAAATCACTTATGTGTGAGAACTATCTAATTCTTTTCCCAGTATATGTCATGCTCATCAGAAATATAAACAGCATGGACAAAAGTATATAAGATTTATGGAATTGGAGATGGCATCATCTTATAGTACCTTGTCACCCAGTTTTTTGTAACAGGCGATTCCCATGGAGAGGATGGAGCGAGAGCGAGCTGCATGGATTATGGCTTTATATCGGTCCTCTATAGATCTGGAACATGACAGAGAGGGTCAAGGGCGAACTAAACACGGTAAGAGATGACATGGCACTGATTCAAAACCACATTATTATGCATCCATGGCTTCTTGCACAACAACCTGTTGATCCTCTTTCAGGTCAGTGTGTGTCAGGAAGAAGTGACAACTAATATTTTTACTCACTCAGCCAGCAAGGCTTTCCTGTTTCCAAGACCACTCAGCTCCTAAAACAACAACACAGGGAACACTTAATACATTTTTAAATTGGGGAAATCATGTGACAAAACAAAGATTGACATAGAAAAACAAACATACAGACTGTAAGACAAAGCAGTTACAAAGATGCATGTAATGACATTATGTTCAGAGTCTGAAAGTAGAGGTCAGTTCTGCTAATTAGAGTATGAATGTGTGTATGGGGAGGCAGTGATCTGCATCAGTGATATAACATTTATAATAATAATATAATATTTTGAAACAGTTGTGTTGTTTAATGGTTGTATTAAGTTTGAGACATGGTTGGTCTGTGTTTCATTCAGTCTGATGAATCAATTTAATCAGGTATTAATTGGTTTACCAGGTAATAGTGACAGAAGTTTGGTGCTTCTAATCCACTATGAGTTTTGCTTCTCTGTGTGTGGAGACTTGATTGTTTATTCTCAATAAAATGGGTAACTAATGAGGAGTCCTCCTGGGACTGAAACCATGTGTCTGTTGGGATGATGACAGTTTAATGGGGTCTGTGTTGTGGGTGTGTGTGTTAGTCATTGGTCAATTTTGCAATGTAAATACTGTAAATCTAATGTTATGAATATGTGCAATAACATGCTGATCACTCTGTGCAATAATTATATAATTATCTGATGGACACTTTGTGCAATAATCTGGCAAAACTCATCTCATCAATATACATATTGTATTTTTATATTGTATTATATTTTATATATCTATATTGCACTATCTCTCTCTTTTTTATTGTTTTGTCTTTTTTAGCATCTATGTGATTGTCACAATCTAATTTCGTTGTACTACACAATGACAATAAAAGGCTTGAATCTTGAAATCTTGTGTGTGTTTGTGTGTGTGTGTGTGTGTGTGTGTGTGTGTGTGTGTTGGCATTCAATGTACAGTTTGTTCACATGTTGGATCTCACCTCGGGACAAGTTATTACTTTTTAAAACTACAATTCCACGTGCATAAGTGTCCATTTAACTCAGGTAACACGCTGGACAGACACACACATCTGCACTCACCGTGTCCACAGCAACGAAGGAAGCCGTTTTAATGGCCAACACCATAGCAGGCCAAAGCTCTCTGAAGTTATCATTCTGGACGTCAATAACTGGAACAACCAGTGAAGTCACCATGTTTGTCTCAACTTATAAGCTCTTATTCGCGCAAGAAACGTTTTTCTACACTTATCCGACGTCTAACGTCACCTGGACTGTTAGCTAGCTTAGCCAACTACCTTGCGTGTTGCTTACTTGTTATACTATCTTCATACATTTGGTATAATTACTTTAAAAGTTGTTAATTTATCAACACCTGTTCAGGTCGACAGCCAACGGCTCTTCCACCGTAAACATTTCAACGTGCTTCTCGGGGTCCTGTGACAAAAAAGCCCACAGTAGTCGGGCTACTTCACCTGAGAGCAAATAAAAGGAATTTGTCGCTAAATATATGCACAATATACTCATAATTAATAAATACACAATTTTAGTTATACATTGTGTATTTTATGTTTTAATTTTACTCTTCCGTTTGATTTTTTTGCTTTTCTAAAACAATTCCAAGCAGGCGTTTACGATAGACAGCACATAAACAATACGTCACTAGACTTAACTGTCGAGGTTGAAGTGCGCCATTTTGGCTCAAACAAAGTCAGAAACATTTTTATCTTCGATGAAGTATTTTAAATTGTAGCCATATAAAAGGATGTAAAAGTCTACAGGGCAGCAATCCGGTTTCCATTAAATTCATATTTAATGCTTATGTAACTTTTCCTTGTTTTTATGTAGCGTTAGTGAGCTAAAAGTAATGATTAAGATCTTCTGCTGAGCTTCTTTGCACAGCCAGCCCAAGCTATCTTCTTGACGTTTTGCTAAATTTAGCTGTGCTGTTTTTGTTTTTAACCTTCACTATGGGAGGCTGCTCTGCACCAAACTGCTCCAATTCAACCAGTATAGGTAAACAGCTGTTTAGGTTCCCTAAAGACCCGGTCAGGAAGAAGAAATGGGTGGTGAACTGTCGACGTGACTTCGAGCCAACTCCTCACTCCAGACTCTGTCAGGTAGCTATAAACATTACCTGTTATAGAGCTATATTCCAGGTTTACATAGAGACTGATGTGTTTGTGACCTAGAGTCAGGTGCATCAGTTCAAAAGAAGACCCAAAGTTCAATTGGATAGAACAATGCATCAAAAGAGAGTTTTATTTATTTATTATTTATTCATTTATTTATAATGGTAAATTATCTTCTGGGTTCACTTGATAGTCACCACAACATTACTTTCCTTCTGCACGATTATTATTATGGCCAAAATGATAATCACGATTATTTTTTATCAATATTGAGAAGACGGTTATTTATCACGCTTATTCATTGATTTTAGCAACAACATATTTTTATTGCACTTTCACATTTAAATAAACAAACCTTAAAAAACCTTGCTTTCACTTTCATGCTGTGCTGCATCTCTGCAGAAGTACAAATTAGGGTTGCATGATGTTGGAAAAAAACTGACATTGCAATATTTATATATTTCAATATGAAAAATTACAGGAATATTCACCCGAGGTTTACACAGAGACTGACATGTTTGTGACCTTAGCACTAACACTGTTTGAGACAAATGCATCAGTTCAAAAGAAGACCCAAAGTTCAGTTAGATAGGACATTGCATCAAAAGAGAGTTTGTTTATTTATTTATTTATTTATTTATAATGGTAAATTATCTTCTGGGTTCACTTGATAGTCACCACAACATTACTGGCCGAAATGATAATCCCAATTATTTTGATCTATATTGAGATCATGATTATTTATCACGATTATTCATTGATTTTAGCGACAAAATATTTTTATTCCACTTTCACATTCAAAGGTCCCATATCGTGCTCATTTTCAGGTTCATACTTGTATTTCTTGTTTCTACTAGAACATGTTTACATGCTGTAATGTTAAAAAAGCACTTTATTTTCCTCATTCTGTCCATCTGAATATACCTGTATTTACCCCTCTGTCTGAAACACTCCGTTTTAGTGCATTGCAACGGAATTGCAACGGAATTGCAACAGAATTGCGTTGCCTGGCAACAGCTTGGGTCCATGTTTACTTCCTGTCAGTTGATGTTATTTACATACACTGCAACAGGAAATAAACTGGGACACATTTAGAATGTTTTACATTTAAAACCGTTTAATGGTCTAAATATTGTAGATTTGTGACATCACAAATGGACAGAAAACGGCTTGTTTCAAACGCACATTTACTGAATACGGGCTGTGTGTATTTCTCCGTATATTGAGCGTTTCTATAGTTTAACAGTATTTATATAGCACTTAAACCTACTTTATAATGTAAAAGACCTGAAAATCTCACTTTTTACAATATGGGACCTTTAAATAAACAGACCATCATGTTCATTTAATTGTGGGAAGCCAATATCACGATTATTATTCGATTAATTGTGCAGCATTAGCTCTTGTGTTTGGGTGTATCATTAATTGGATGAAATATATGTATTCCTGTCTTGTTCCAGGACCACTTTGAGCAGAGCCAGTTTGAGGAGATAGCGAGGTCTCCAGCTGGGGGAAAGAAGCTGAAGCCCAATGCCATCCCCACTCTGTTCAGCATCGGAGACCCTCCTTACCCAGCAGTCACTACTTCTTACATCTTGCTGCCCATGAAACCAGAGCCAGGTAAATGTGCAACGAAAAGGGATCAGTTAATTTTATCAATGTTGAAATTTGTGCAAAATGCACCACATTCCAGACAGGAAATATAATACTAGTTACCAAGCGTTGCTTTGTGTCTGTAGTGGAGAAGGAGCTGAGTTTCGGGGACCACGGCTATGCCAGACGTACCCCTCTGCCCGGCCTGGAGGAGGATGCGGACGGGACTGCAGAGGACCAGCAGCCCTGCACACAGTGTCACCTCCTCAAGAAACAGCTGGAGCAGGAGATGCAGCACACTGCGAGGCTACAGAAGGAGGTAGGATGGCTGCTGGTGTCTCTTTCAACAAATTACTTTTCTTTGAAGGAACGGTGTGCTCTATTTTGACACCAATTAATCATTACCTTATTAAAAGAGCTCAAACTTGGGTCAGATGTTATGAGAATGTACTGCAAAATGTTCAGGCTATTTCTACTTGTCATGAGCTTACACCCCCTAGTTATTTGATTATTGACTTAGATGTGGGCAGCTGTCATTTTAAAGGGATAGTACGGGTGTTTTGAAGTGGGGTTGTATGAGGTACTTATCCATAGTCAGTGTATTACCTACAGTAGATGACGGTCTTCAAAAAGATACACAATTGAGAAAGGAAATCAGTTGGGGAATCATAAGTGCGAATGTTCCATAAATAGCCCTAATAAACTGTTTTCTTCTCTGTCAGGCAGAGGAGATGAAGAAGCGTCTGTATCGGCTCGACCGGATCGAGAAGGGCCTCCAGAACTTCCTGTACGAGGACCAGATCCGCGCCCTGTCCCTCACCAAACGCTCCCGTCGCGCCGTCTGGTCTCCGGAGACCATCCTGAAGGCCCGAAAGATCCGCTGTGCGGTCGGCACGAAAGGCTACGAGTACTTGAGGGAGCTGGGGTACCCTCTGCCCTCCTACAGGACTCTGTGTAACCGCCTGGAGACTAAGATCATGGTGACGACCGACATGAGCTGCGAGGAGCTGGCAGAGCTGGGCCTGGGGCTCATGGCCACCTGTGACAGTCCCACAGAAGGCGTCGTGGACAACGACGAGGAGGAACTCATACGTGTATTGGGCTGACCGTGGCAGTTTGCGTGAAACTACAGACAACCGAAAGACTTAAGCGTCAATATAAATGTATGCTTCGCTTGACAGAGACTGCGAGCTGACTCCGGGTTGTGATCTGCACCACTAAGACTTGCCTTTGCTCAACTGATGTGAGATGCTGGGGCTCGCAGTTAGCTGAGGGTTACGCTTACGGTGTTTCTTACCATGATGAAGATGCTGCAGCATGTGAGGAGCTGTACGACGTAGTCTGTGACTAAGAAGACTACCATGGAGTATGGGATTGTGTGGACAGTGTAGACATAATTTGCACTTTGTTGCTTGTGTTCACAGCTAATTTAACGCGTTTCACTGACGGTGTTTACATGCACAATAAAACCCTGGAAGTACTCCGGATACTCAAATGAACTGAGAGCAAATAAACTCCTATCCCGGGTTAGGTAGCTTGAGTATTCTGATACAACGAGGACTATGGCATGTATAAACTGTTTCCTGTACATTATGCAAGCTTTATTTTTTTGTTAGAATTCACCCAAAGTATTTATGACACCTATGATAGAAGTGAGAGTATAAAAAGAGGTTTGCATCTAAACACAATCAGAGGGGTTTGGTGGTCTCAAACTTTTCTGTTTGAATCTACAAATCATTCAAATGATGTCAGCAAAATTAGGGGTGATATCCTGAATTCATGTAGCCTATTTCGATCACATTTGCAAAACAGAAACCTTTGGTAACGAATTATAGAATTTATTGGGGGGGGAGCACACCCTTAGAAGTGTGTATAGTCAATGAAGAAATAAAAGTAAACCCTCCTTTGGTAATAGTGTGATTCTACACTAGATAGGTTGTAAATTTCTGGCTTGAAGTGTTCAGACTTGCGGTGCAGTTGTAGTTATCACAAAGGGTATCAAAAAGAGCTCAGGCTAGTCACAGCACATTCAGTATCCAAAACAACACTGGCACTGTGAGAAAATAAAGTGATTGTGAAGAATTACCTGTATTTTTCATTGTGTGTGACATTGTGCTGCATATCAGGCAGCTTACAGTAACAAAGAAACAGCATTTTTTGCCATCACTACGCTGGTTGCATGACAACTGACATGAACTCTACTAGTGGAAAAAGAAACCTAACCATAAGTCCCCTTAAATACCACTGTAGTAACTAAATACTGTACCCACACTGGCCTATCAGATGTGTAGCTTCTGTCCAAGTTATCTTTACCCTGCATCAAACAAATAGTGACTTTTTACTTTAGTTTGGACTTTGAGCAAATCACTCACATGACAGATTAGATATTTGTTTTGCCGTCGGCTTGTTACCTGAGCTGAACTGCAAAACGAAGACAACATTTAGGTAGAAAGATTAATATGACAAGTGAGTGACGCATGCAGGTTTGTGAAGACTGACCCATGCAGCTCTACAGTACATGTATGCAGTACATTTTACGTCTCTGACCGACAATACACCTCTATGCGGCGAGTCTTTTGCCGTTGACTTTGTCGTGCCGATCGTCATTGATTTTGGCCTCTTGCCTGTTACGAAAGTGCAACCGTGGTTTTGTTTGTCACACGGTGGCGTTCACCTCTACACAGTCAACAGCCTGAGTCATGCATAGTAAAGTAAATATACTCAGTAATGAGATCAATATCACGTAGGAGAAGTTATTTGATGGTAAACAAGACTAAGAGTCTACAGTCACGCTAGGGGCTCTGAAGGGACAGCGGTGCTTTGAGCCAAATGGTAACGTCAGCATAATGGAGTATAATAGGAATAATGTTTACAATGTTCACTACCTTATCTTAGTGTGTTTGCATGCTAACACATGCTAATTAACACTAAACACAGTAGAGTAAGTACAGCTGAGGGATGTCATTCGTTTTGCAGGTATTTCTCACAAACCAAATATTGGGCTAAATAAAATATGGACCTAATGTCGGCGCTAGAGGAAAAGTTAAGTGATCGATAAAGTCATTAGGGATCATTTTCTGTCAACATCAAGTAGATATTTATAACAAATAGCTTAAATTTTAGATTACGGTCTTCTTTATAATGTAAACAAAGAATAATGCACATTAAAAAAAACTTTTATTTTACTTTACTGAGCTTCTTTTGGTACAGATTTTACCATAAAGAAAACAAATTAAAAAATGTCAATGTTGCAGTTTGATTTTATTGTTAGAACAAAACTTCAGTTCAAGTTTGTAGATATAGCTGTGTATCAACTTCAGAAATACTATGGCAATAAGTATATAGGCTACTGTTTACATGTCTCACAGGAGGAAAATCACAGGTGGAACAACTAACATCATTAATTGGCTCTGTTACATTTAAGTGACCCAGTAAATCACGACATATGGTGAGTCAGCATGCATGATACCAGAACCTGGGGATTGGTGAACCTAAATGGAATGCAGCCATCATTAATGTTATTAGTTTCACCTGTGCTTCTGCTCGTAAGTCAAAATTCATGCAGTGAAAAAGACCTATTGGTATTGAACATAGTATGACTCACCTCAAGCTCTCAGTGATTTAGATACTTTCAAAGTAGAGGGGCCCAGTGTCCCCATAATATTAAGCCTGGATCCCCCTCCGGCCCCCTCATCTGTGGCAAATATTTTTGTATATTTTTTACCCCACATTTTTCCCCAAAGAGGAAAAATTGTAATTAATCATAGCGGTGATTAAATGTAAGTTAGCACTGAATGAGTATTATTGTGTTTACTGTGTGTATCGTTAGTCTTTTGGAGAGCCAAATCTACAGGGGAGGGAAAAGGACTGCATTTATATAGCTCTTTTCTAGTCTTAGCGACCACTCAAAGTGCTTTACAACACAAATCAGCATTCAACAATTCACGCACCCATTCATACACTAGTGGCAGAGGCTACCATACAAGGTGCCACCTGTTCCTCAGGAGCGATAAACATTCACACGTACAGCAATTTAGGGGTTCAGTATCTTGCCCAAGGATACTTCGACATGTAGACTGCAGGGGCCAGGGATCGAACCAACAACTTTGCGATTAGTGGACGGCCTCTCTGCCTCCTGTGGTATGTAATAGTTGTGCTTAATATTTTTTGTACCCCCAAAATCACATGTGGCCCCAGCCTGACCCCCTCATTTGAAATGGTCTAGAACCGCCACTGCATATTTGGTCAGTAACTTGATGTTGTTTAAGATTACACACTTAGTACATCACAGCGAATAGACACTGGATATCTCTCTCTCTCTCTCTCTCTCTCTCTCTCTCTCTCTCTCTCTCTCTCTCTCTCTCTCTCTCTCTCTGTGTGTGTGTGTCTCTCTCTCTCTCTGTCTGTTTGATTTGGGGGAAGTGCTTAGTCAACCCCACAGGCTTTAAAACCAACAGGGGTTTACTGCCTGTGTTTATGTGGGTCACAGGACAGGGAGTGGACAGAGGTAAGTTTGGACAGTGTTTGTTTTTGGGCTCAAATGAATTAATAACTGTCAGTCTTTTATTTTGAGAGGTAAATTATGAAATATACTATAACCAATTGCATTTGATTTGAAGTTTTTGCATTAGAGAGGTTTTTTTTTTCTTTTTCTAAAACGACTCTTATAGTTTTCTAAATAGTTAATAAATCTCAAGCTTTGTTAATGCACTTTTAGCCACTTAATCTGAATTCAGCAGGTAACCACTGCTTATGGGACATGCAAATACCATTCATGTTGGTCAAACTGGAGCTGAGAGGTTGTTTTCCAGACACTGAGATCAAATTTGTAATGTAAAAAAGTTAAAAGTTATAGTAATTTTAAATCGACTACCAAAAATGGCACGTTTATGTGTTTGTGCAGTCAGTCTGGATGCCACTGTGGCTGTTAACATCTCTGTCCCAGCCTCTCTTTGTCTTTCTGCCTGCCAGCCTGTCTGTCCCGTTTGCCCCCCGACATTCTTCTGTTGTCTGTTGGCTGTTTACCCCATAATAAACTCTTTTTGCAGATTATCTCCACATGCGATGAGAGAGACAATGAGGGTTTACTCTTTTAATTATTCGGGGGATCAGACTGACTGGACATTTGGTTCAGGGCAGGGGAAGCCTGCCAAAGACTGAATCTGCTTTTATCCCAGACTGTGCACGTGCTGCCATGCACTGTTGTAGTCTACAGACTGCATTCATGGTGATTCCAATTATATACAATGCAGAAGCTTTACGTTTTGTATAGATCTAAGGTTGATGATGACTCACCTTCATTGAATTCATAACTTTTCTTTCTTTAGATTCGTGTTTAATTATATGCATGTCTCAAAATATGGTTTATTGGTGTTTAAATTGGTGTTTAAAGGGCTACATGTCTCACCTGTGTGACAGTGTATAAAGTGCCTTTTGGTAACAGAGTACTGGACATCTTTCTCGCCAGGTAGATTGAGTCCAGCCAGCCAGGGAGGGACAATGAGCTCTCTCTCGTCGCTGTGGCTGTACGCGGCCCTGCCAGGTCTACTGTGGGCCTCGCACGTAGGTCTGATAGTGGAGGGGGACAATGACGCCTCCAGGATCTGCAAACCCGCCCCCAACTGGACGATAAAGGGACACTCACCCATGCAAGAGCTGCTGGGAAATGTGGTTGTGGTGGCGCTGCTGAAGGCCAGCTGACAGTTCTGTCTCACTCAGGCCTCCAAGTAAGAAAACAGACTCATATGCAATGTCTAAAATTGACATTTTAAATTAGCAAGATGATTATTTAAAATGTCTTTTAAGGTTGAGAAATATTTAAACATGTTGGGACAATACAAAGATTTGGCCAGAGTTAACCTGAACAGTCCTTTCTTAACAGAACACATTTTGACTTCTCACAGTAGGAAAAGCACAGGTGTAAATAATAAAACTGGTAGAGCACTCTCCAAGGCCAATCCGCTCCAAAATTGAATGGGTTCTTCCGTGGCCCATGCTACACCCTTCCACCAAGTTTCCTGAAAATCGAGCCACTAGTTTTTCCGTAATCCTGCTGACAAACAGACAAACAAACCAACAGATAAACTGGACGCCCGATTCGACTGTTATCAGCCCATTAAATGTGCGCTATCTGTCGCTATAACCATCATAGATGTGGGTCAGTAGGGGCCTGCTATGCCTACATTGTAAAAGTGAAAGTGAAATTTAAAAGCTGCACATTCTATCACGTTGTAAAACTGCGTGAAACGTTGCGTTATGAACACAAACAAAACAGCTTCTTTAGGTTTAGGCAACAAAACCACATAGGTTTAGGGAAAAAGATTGTGTTTAGGTTTAAAATAACCATGTTTGAAAAGTGAAAGTGAAACTTAACGCTTGGGAAAACAAAGACAACTACACCAGAAAGCCCTGTGTCTTGTGTCCCATCCATCGTCCCTAACCTCCACCCCATATGGAGTTTCACGCTGTTGATACTACAGCACCTGACTTCTGCTTCTGTTCCTGCCATATTTACTATGGTAGCTGTCGTCTTCTTTTATTCCTTCAGTCGTTGATTGACCATGTGAATAGATGATAACACCTACTAGTGGGTGTAGCAGGGCCCTACGGACCCACACCTGTGAGGCTTATAACTACTGCTAATGCACATTTAATGACTGGATCGGGTGAACCAGAAAGGCAGTTGGAGAGTGTAGACCTCCGCCAAAGCTATTTCCACAAATTGAAGTGCTTCTTTCTTGGCCAATGCTACGCCCTTCCACCAAGTTTCAAGAAAATCGGACCAGTAGTTTTTCCATAATCCTGCTAACAAACCAACAACCTCCTTGGCGGGGATAACAAACCAAACCGAAAACATAACCTTGTTGGCGGAGGTAATGAATGGTGTCTGAATTCCATTCAGCTGCCTCATTTTCAGGGTCCTGGTATTGTACATGCTGGCTCACTGTCACAAACTGTTGTTGCTTTCTGGGACACTTGGACACATCAGACTTTTTCTTACTTCCCCTCTTTCTCTATATCTGTGGCTCTGTAGGATTGGAGGCCTGCGTGACAAGCTGAACCGCAGCAACCTGACAGAGGTGTCTTTTATGATAGTAAATGAGCGCGACGCTCAGTCCAGAGCCATGTACTGGGAGCTGAAGAGAAGAGCGCCCCCTGGTGTCCCCGTCTACCAGCAGACTCCCTTTCAAGATGACGTGTGGGAGGCTCTGGATGGCGACAAAGATGACTTCCTGGTCTATGATAGGTAAGGCTTCTTCAACACATGTAGACCAAATTATGATATATTTTTAATGTCACAACTCCAGTAGGTCTTATAGCTCTTAGATGAGTGCGAACATAAAATGCATACAATATTACCCCCGGGCCCTTTGGCTTGCCACTTTTTAGGGTCTCAAGCCATGATTTTGACATCACACATTGTAGGAAATACTAAAAAAAGAATGTCTTTTGAAAGGGAATGGCATGGTATTTGAAAGGAATTTTAGAGGTAAAAAACGTTTCATTTTTAATGCATCATATTGTGAAAAGGAACCAAGAAAGAAATTGCAGTGATTCTCATCTACATTATGATTCTCTCACTCTTTTTCTCCTTTTCCTCCAGGTGTGGTCTGCTCACCTTCCACATAGTGCTACCTTACAGTTTCCTGCATTACGTCTACGTAGAGGCTGCAATCAGAGCCACTTATCATAAAAACATCTGCAATTGTACTGTGAGTAATCACAACACACACAAGTGATTTTCAGTGTTTAGTATGAAATACTCTCTCATACCCCCTTTTAGTTAAAGGTGCAGTGTGTAGGATTTGGCAGCATCTAGCAGTGAGGTTGCAGATTGCAACCAACTGATACGTCTCCCGTGTGCCAATCGTGTTATGGTAATCGACGCAAAAGCTTGAAGCCAATGAGGAAGTTCCTTCAGCTTGCATCCTTTCTAACAACCAGCAGGGGGCGACTCCTCTCGTTGCAAAAAGAAGTCTGAAGTCTATGAGAAAATGAGCCTACTTCTCACTCTCGCTAGTTCCAAGTCTTCTTCAATACAGCATGATGTTCATTTAGTAAATTATGGTCCCATTTAGAGTCAAATAGGCCATAAAGCAGGGGATGCTTTAGGGCGTGGCCACCTTGTGATTGACAGGTCAGTACCACGGCGTTGTCCGGTCTGGGAGTTGTCCGTGTTTTCGTCTTACTACTTGAACACTTTCACAGTGTGTTTTCAGTTCATGAAAGTTATATTCTAACCTTTTTGGTCGCCTAAAAATGTCTTATTCAGCGTGTGGTTGTACTTAGCTCCACCCCCTCGTGTCACTTCTGGTTGCAAAAAAACAAGATGGCGACAGCCAAAATGCCAAACTCGAGGCTTCAAAACAGCAGTCCACAAACCAATCACGATGACCGCAGATTCGGCGTTTTTTCACATTAAACTCGATGAAATTAGAGTTGAGTTCGACCAAAGCACAATGATTGTTGGAAAGAGTAATGACGATGGTTTAGGTGAGTTCTATTTTGTTTCTGTCCAGTTTGAATGAAGTGTTTTATGATGCTCCGCTACAAAAATACACGTGGATGATGACGCAAGCTGAACGGAGAGGAGGGGGGGCGGAGGTCTGCGCTCTACGAGTGCCATTCTAGTTAATATTATATTCCATTTCTGCGAATAGATCCCCCTAAATGCTACACACTGCTCCTTTAAAGCTGCACTTGACGGACTACACTAGCAAGTTGACGGCATAATATGTCAGAATGACTTGTTCTGCTGCCCTCAAAGTGGCCAAATTCATGCAAACTACGAAAAACAGAATATCATTATAAGACGTTATTTTATCTTTCCCAGGCTAATTCTACTTTATCAAGTGGCAAGAATGAGACAACTACAATGCCCACAAGTCAACTGGACACTGATGAGCCAGAGGTGGTAGAGCTAGCTCCTGGGACGACTCATCACCACAGCCATCATCATCATCCTCACCCTCATGGTTCTCATCAACACCAACACCATCATACTGATCGTCAGAACCAGTCCCAACATCAGCAAGAGACAAGGCGGAATAAAACTGTTCATCCTCACGATCACGATCACCATCACCATCCTCAGCATCATCACTCTCATCATCATCATCATCATCCTCAGCAGCAGCAGTCTGGCAACCACAGTCATCATGGCGGGACGGAAGTGGATAATTAGGATGCCAATTACATTCCGAGTGTTTTTACTTGCTTCTCTCTTCTTATTTAGTATTTTACTTTTGGTGAAATGTTTTTACTTTGACGGCAGAACATACACAGCAGCACGCTGAGCGGTGGAATCTGTTTAAGCAGTAATCAGATTTGGGGTTTCTCTGCCAGCATCTCCACACCTCCGTCCTCTGTGTGGATAACATAACCAGTGCCACCCTGTCTCGTCCCATTAATGAAGTCTACGGTGTAAAACCTGCCTGCAGGAGCCTGTAGACGGATGTGTGCGGAGAGGTCGGATGTGCTGACGGTTACTGTCAGACCAGACAGAGTCGGAGGATGTTGAGCACTGCTTGTGAGCAAATCTCAGTCACGTTACTGCCCAAACATTTTTCCTTCCGGTTCAGTTTCTGCTTCTGTCAATCTCGTGCAGGATCTTGGAGTGATATGCTGTGCTACTACATCAATATAACAAGAGTTTCAAGTGCTGGCCTGTATTCATTAGAATGTGTGCAAGCATTTTTGGGTATTAATATACTAATCCAAATAAATCATGAGATATTATTAATCACACCAGAAACACATTTTTTTTTTCATCTGTACTCGTATTATATGCAGTATTACTCCATTTAATCAGTTTTGCACATTTGCTGTGGATTTGAAACTTTGCTACTTCCGATTAATTACCTGAATGTAGAATTAACCTGTTTATTGTTATTCTTCATTAAAAAAGCGTCTCTTAAAAAGCGTTAACGACTAATTTATATCTCTTTCTGTGACTTGTGTAGTGCCTGAACAGTTAATTTAACTGGAAATGGGAGGTTATTTTTCCTCTTTTCAAAATGGCTGGTGTATGCGGGGTAACAGGAATAAGACCCAAAATGCAGACTAGGCAGGCAGACTGATATGATTTATTGCAGCAGATAAACAGGCAGGTACATCCACAACAGGTAACTAGAAAAAACAAAACAGATCAGATGGTACTCAAAGGCATGAGGCATACAGCAACTTTGACAAACTAGCAAGGAGTGTGTGAAAAAGGGCTGGTTATGAACAGCAGGGCTGATGAGGGAAAGTGGGAACAGGTGCGTAGGTGGGCGGGCATGTCAGGTGATCTGAGGGCATCTAGTGGATGGTTGGAGGATGGCAGGTTTGGGGAGTGTGAGGAGTGTGCATAGCCTGGGGCTGGAGACAGGAACCGAGAGCCAACTAACCAACTAGAAAGTCCTCATGACAAAATGAGAGGAATTTCTTTTCACAATAGAGAGACATTAAAGTAACATTACAACATTTTGGAAAATTGTCTTATTTGCTTTCTTGCTGAGAGTTAGATGAAAAGATTGTTACCACTCTCATATCTGTCATATCAGCCGGCCTGGCTCGGTCCAAAAGTAATAAAAAAATCCACCAACCAGCACCTCTAAAGATCACTATTAACAAGTTACATCTTGTGTGTTTGATCCGTACAAATAACCAAAGTGTAAAAATGACAAGCTGTGGTTTACGGGATTATTTTCTTGACTAGGAGCAGTAACTTCCTGAAGTCTCCGCTGGTTGCCTGGCAACTTAGTGACAACCCAACTCCAGGAACTGACTATGCTCACAGTCCGGTACATAACCCCCTGTAAAACCACAACTTGATGATTTTACACTTTGGTTTTTGTACAGATTTAACAAAGTCGATATAATGTCATTCATCAGTGAGATATTGAGATGCTGGGACGTTACCTCCGGACAGAGCCGGACTAGCTGTTTCCAGTCTTTATGCTAAGCTAAGATAACCGTCTGCTGACTCTTCTTATCTAACTCTCAGCAAGGAAGTGAATAAGCACATTTTCCAAAATGTCAAACTATTCCTTTAAGAGTTTGTAAACTTTGCTTACTTTGTCTGTTATATGAAAAAAAAAAAGAGATCAACAAACATGGAGACAAAATGAGTTTAAAAAGAGTTAAAACACAGGATTGGACCCACTGTCCCTCAAATGACTTCTGTCTATTTCAGTTTACAGAACTCAGCAGTGACATCCTCACCTAAAAGCCAGAGTCCAGCACAGAGAGGCTGAGTGAATATGGTCTGGACTCTGTGGAGGAGAGTCATGGTTTCAGAGACGCTGTAGAAGGACAGAACACCTGCACTGTGATCCAGGTACACTCCTACTTTGGGGGACCGAGGACCTGAGACGTGGATTTTGACATTGTTGTACCAAAATCTATAACTGTTTTGGTCACAATCTAACGCCCAAGATTTGTCATTCCATCCAAACAAACATTCATTCGCCCCCCCTCTTCTCCTGATACTCTTGTATGCGACTGCTACATAAACTTCTCTCCCTCTCCACTCCACCTCCCAGTAACAACGTCCAGTCAGACTCTCTCTACTCAGGACCTGACGAATCCCAGTGAATCTGTCTGGGTGACTAGAATAAGACTGATGTTGCATCATAAATGTTGCTTTTCTGTTCTCCTCAGATAATAACAGCAGTGTGTTTGCTGTGTTTGGATCCAGTGTTATTTCACGTGAATATTTCAAGAATCCAGCTCTGGTCTTGGGCTCTGGTTGTGACAGTAAAGCATCCACTTCAGTCACTGTCTGTGAGACGTTTGTCCATTTCTCACTCAGAATGTCCTGTAGTTTATCTCTGACTTCTGACACAGCCGCCGTCATGTTCTCAAAGTAGCTCAAAGGACGGATATTGATGCTGGATGTAGATTCACTGAGTGGTGACAGTGATGGGTAGTTGAGTAGAAACTGATTGTGATCCTCTGTGTGTGACAGCAGCATCATCTCAGCGTCTCTCCTCTTCAGCTCAGTAATCTCCTGCTCCAGCTTCTCCTGAAGCTCTTTGACTCGACTCACTTCACTTTTCTGCTGGGATCTGACCTGCTGCTTCACATCAGAGCTTCTTTTCTCCATGAGACGGATCAGCTCGGTGAAGAGCTTCTCACTGTCGTTCACTGCTTTATCAGCAGAGCGATTGACAGCCTTCACCTCCTGTTGGAGCAGCTTCACATCTTTCTCTCTGTCCTGGATCCTCTGCTGGATGTTGAGTCGACTCACCTTCAGCTCTCTCTGCCTCTCAGTCCTTTCTGCTTCAGCTGAGACGGTGTCGTGGCCTTTATGTTCATCCACAGAGCAGAGATAACAGATACACTGCTGATCAGTACGACAGAACATCTTCATCACCTCGTCGTGACGAGGGCAGATGTTCTCCTGGAGCTGCTTGGAGGGCTCCACCAGCTTGTGTTTCTTTAATTGAGCCACATCGTAATGAGGCTGGAGGTGTTTCTCACAGTAAGAGACCAGACACACCAGACAGGACTTGAAGGCTTTCAGTTTCCTACCAGTGCAGACATCACAGGCCACATCCTCAGGTCCAGCATAGCAGTGATCAGCAGGAGCAGCTTGGAGTCCAATCTTCTTCATTTCCTCCACTAAATCTGCTAACATGGTGCTTTTCATCAGGACAGGCCTCCGTTTGAAGGTCTGCCTACACTGAGGGCAGCTGTAGATCTTCTTCTCATCCTCTCGATCCCAGTGGGTTTTAATACAGTTCATGCAGTAGCTGTGTCCACAGGGAATAGTCACCGGATCCTTCAGTAGATCCAGACAGATCGAACAAGAGATTGTTTCCTGCTCCAGCTGAACTCCTTTCTGCGCCATTTCACCTCTCAGTGACAACAACTCTCTGAGTTTCACTTTCCTAGAACTGAAACTAGTTTGAGCTCTGATCTAAACAACATGTGTTATGCAGTGAATGGGGCCTGTCAGCTCTTGCACTTCACCACCATGTTGGTTACACCCTCCTTAAAACTGCAGATCTGAAGGGGAGGGAACAAGGAAATAAACCGGCAGCGTGGAGCTGTCGTGTTTGAGTCAGGACGAGCAGGGAGGAGTTATCAACCTATGATTCATTCCATGAAGCAGAGATTGTGAATTTTAACTCTGTGCGTTCCAATACCCATACTACCATACTATTTAGTATGACAGAAAAATATTTAGTATGTCCCAATACATTGTATGTCAAATGCAGTATGCCAAAAATACCAGACATTTTGCAGAATGCAAGTGAGCGTGCTTTTCTGGCTGTTCTGACAAACAATCCTCTGCACAGCAGATATATGAGCAAGAGGGTCAAAGGTCAAGGTGAATTAGTATGTCCCAATACTGCATGTAACGGTGCACACTTTGTAAGGGCAGCTGCAGTATGTACTAAAACTTAAAAGTATGCGATTTGTAACATTGCCTAATTTTCCTCATTTACAACGAAGCCTCGGTTAAAACCTGCTCCACATTTGAAAACATTTAAGTTTTTAGTTTTAAAATACTTCTTGGTGATGGCTCCATGTTTCTCTGACTCATCCTCAAATTCAGTTCAATTTTCTTCTACTGATTAAAACAGCTGTCTGACAGGTGGTTAATGGAGTTATCAAACTAAACTGTCTTAAAATCCACAAATTGCTGAATGATAACAAAACAACAACATAGAATTTCAGAATATCGTATACTGAGTCAAACCAGCATTTCAAGCTTCAGATGGGTTTCAACAAATGAAGCTTGTGCGTAAATTCAGTCAGGAAGACTAGGGGTGCAATCTCATTCATTCTCATTCATTCCGGGTCTCTCATGGGCTATTAATATGTCAGCTGATTATGGCCGTCTCACTTTTCAGTGACCAATCAGATCTTGCCATATCTCCCTAAACCAATCACATTGCTGCTGTCAAAAGTTTAAAAACCGTTCTCCTCTATGCTGTTTTCAGTGTCAGTATTCACCACAAACGGATGCGACCCTCCACCACCCCATCACCTCCAGATTCATCACATCAGAGTAATCCTGCTCCACTTCATTCATCGGATCCGCATCAATCTTCACTACCACCATCACCAGTGTCTAGACCCTAGGGGAATAATCCTAATCCAACTACGGCATCACTTCTCCCTTACTATGTCCCATTGGGTCTAAATCGCCAAAGACTGTTACTATTCATAATTCGTGCACTTTGTAATAAATCACTATTCAATTCATACGAGTCTCTCCTGATTGAAATATCATCAAACACGTTTTTTGCTGCAGCTCTGAATCCAGAAAGACGATGTTGGAAAGCTAGCATAATTTGAAAGTAGCATTGCCTCAGGAGCTCCATCAGCTTTTTCACAGCTAATCAAGAAAGATCGCACTCAAATGTTTTATTTTCATGATACCCTTACAATTATTAAAGATTTACAGATAGTTTTAAAGAAAACTGTTCGTATTAAAGTTTCACCTTGAAATAAAATCTTTTTCAAACACACCGTGGTCGACCTGAACTTCAGCAGGTGGAAGCACGAAGTAGAATGAGTCCAAAAGAAACCAGAACACTTTTGACTCTGACACAGGCAGGTTAGGGCCGACGGTGGCACAACGGGAACACAACACAAAAAACTAGGGAACTGAGATTTAGCCACTTGACCTGCTATGCTAGAATAAAGGAACACACCGCCATATGTCATGCTCGACACACACACACACACACACACACACATACAGAGAGAACAGGTGGATTACCTCAGTGCTGCTTAACACATGGCTGAGATGCAGCATGCTTTGACTGAGGAGAGCTGAGGAGAAACATTATATACAGCCACCATCAGAATGAAGGTAAGGCCGCTACGGTTATTAACAGATAATACAACTTAAAGTTCATTGGTTGTAGTCATTTCCCATGATTACTTGCATGCAGGGTCTCTGTTTAAACACCAGGTTGAATTAACAGTACAGTATCAGTTTACTGGTTCTTGTAAAGTACTGCTGATTGCTGAGGTGGCTGCTTGATGATTGGAACCATTCTGCTGCTACAAATTCCCAATAATTCATATCTTCTTTCTTGTCTTTAGCAACGCTGTAGTTGTTAAACCTGTTGGATAAACCCCAGCAGGTTGTAGGAGCCCGGCCAGGTTAGGGATTTTCCCAGTAAATCCCAGCGAGGAAGCTCCTGGAAGAAGCTAAACTACTTATCCCTGTCCACACGGCCCGCTGCGTCTACTAACACATTATCATCAGTGCTTTCACTCAAATTCAGTGGTGGAGTCTCAAACATGGATGGAAAAATGTCTCCCCTTTTAAGAGACACATCGCTCACAAATTGGTGGATAAACTGGAGAGCGAATGGACTTCCTGATTGTGTTACTTTTTGAAAGAAACAAGAGAACAGATAAAACAGATAATAGGCTCGCACTTCCTAAATTAGGAGTAACAAAAATGACAAAAGAAGACATTTACAAATCGTAAATTTACATTACGTTTACATTATGTTTGTCAGGAAGACACAAAAATGACTCGATATTACTGACTTAATAATTATATTCCGCTATTTCCCAATAGCCGGTGATTTATTTAACACATTTCCAAGGAAAAGAATACAAAGTTAATTGATATGCTTTATTTCCATGTCTGCTGGTAATTAGATGATAATTAGCAAATAACTTCTTTGAAATTTCTTTAAAAAACTCCCTGAATCATGACATTAGCTACCAGGTTACATTTGTGCCGACAATAAGTCACCCAGTGGTGAGATCTGTGTCTGATCAGAAGTGTCTTCTTCTGGTTTTCCACCTCCGATCTCAAACCTAAAGGCCCTATTTTAACGATTATATGCTATTTTAGCATATAATTATTAAATAATGTTTATAATAAAGTAATTTTTGATCAATTTTGAGGTAAATGTTGGGGTAATTTGGCAGTAATTCCAAAGAAATTTCAAATAGGTTACTTGCTAATTATCGCCTCATTACCATGAAATTTGCAGACCTGTAAAATGAAGTGTTACCCCTAATTCAAAGATATTTAGTAAAAAAATATATCCAAAATAGCCTTTAAGTGTAATTTGTGTGTATTTTTTTTTTATGTAAAACTGGTCATTAATAGCCCTATAATTCCCAGAGACAATACCAAAGACTGTGTCGGAGTTTCTATATTTATAAAACCTATATTATATACTGTAAAGGAAGCTGAAGGAGAGGAAGTAACTGACCTGTTGTGTGCAGAGCATTCATCTGCAAACACTAGATGGCAGCACTGTCGCATGTTAATCACATGTGGCAGCTCGTCACCCTGTCGTCCACATTAGGCAGCCATTCATCAAGGGGATTATTAGTTATTATCCATTATCAAGAGATATACGTTTGGATTAGTGCAACATAATCCTTGAATTATAATCCAGATCATCTCTCGGTGGTTTAATCAAATTTGCAGAGGGGTGCTAGGATGATGTGGAGGATGTCGCTTATGAGCATATGAAAAAAACAGTTTGTTTTTAAAAAATGCTGATACACAATGCAGTATTGACTTCTAACATCCCATCCCATTCCATCCAGATTTACTTATTTACCTTCTTATTGGCTCTGGTGGAGTTTGCAGGACCGAAACCTTTGCAGAATACAACATTAAGACTAGAATATTAGAAAAATAACTACTTCTGCTACTGATGTATGCATCAATAGTACCATTTGATATAAGAAAGAACATGCAAAGTCAAATAGAGTCAATAAAATCAAATAAAAAATAGAATCGCATGTTTAAAATTCCAATTGCAATTTTGTATGAAAACATTTTTGACCTGTTGGAGGCATTTTATGAATGACACAAATAGCAACAATGTTTTAGTCCAGTTCAGTGATTAAAGTTTCTCCTGCTCACCTGTATCCATCTCAGGGTTTCCAGGCTCTCGCCATGTGGCAGAAATTACAATTATTCTACAAAAGGATTCTGGGAAATGGAGGCAAGCCTTTTTCACTTTATCAAACTCATGTATTTCAGTGATATGTTGTTGGATATTTAAGTTGAACATTAACACAATCTCTTTGCTTTTTTCTCTTGCCTTCTCTCCGTCTAGACAAGAGGACGGACGGTTGGCCGCTGGTCTACTCTCCTCTGCCGATCAGCTTCATCTTCCTGTGCTACCTGGTCATTGTATGGGTGGGACCAAAGCTGATGGAGAAGAGGCAGCCGGTCAACCTTAAACCCATCCTGATAGTTTACAACTTTGCCATGGTCTACCTGTCTGCATACATGTTCTATGAGGTAATACTGTACTGAATATATGCTCCCAATTTCACATTTAGCAACTAATGCCAGTTACGTACTGGAAAAAGTTATCTTTTGTAACAAATATACTAATTTTTACTCAAAACACAATCTTTTCCTAAACCTAACCAAGTAGTTTTGTTATATAAGTAAACCTAAAACTATGTAGACTAAGGTGATAGTATGTTGACAGCGTTGAGTTTCACAGCTTGTCTATGTTGCCCCCAAGAGGCAAAAAAATAAATGATTGCAGGTTTAATAGGACAAAAATCCTCCTTAGCTGTGAGGTCAGACAGATGTAAAGTGATTTCACTGACTCACAGCCAATTTGTGTGTGACAAAATGGGATGAAAGGTGCTGATGGAGAGATGAGATGCAGCTTTTGTCTTTCCAGTTTACAGCCTCTGCCTGGTTGTCCAGATACAGTCTGCTGTGCCAGCCAGTCGACTACAGCGACAGCCCTCTGGCCATGAGGGTAAATCTTTTTTTACTGCATCGTTTTTTATGCAACAATTTATTGATAAAGCTCCACTCAAGAATTTGATTTATGCATCTATTGATGACCAAAATATTCAATAAAAGTACCTGACAAAATATCAATGTGTGTCCTAAAATGACAGTTTAAAAGACAACATATGTTTTTCCCCTGTTGTGCAGATGGCCAGAGTGTGCTGGTGGTTCTACTTCTCCAAAGTTATAGAGCTCTGTGACACTGTGAGTATGAAAACACCGGAAAAAAAAGAGTTATTTTGATTTTTAAGAGTTCTATTTGTTATTTAAAACTCACAAAATATGTACAGCAACTCCCAAATAAAGTGACAGATCTTCTTTTCAAACATGCGTGTATTTCTGCAACTGCAGTGTTTCCATATGTAAACACATGATCTTACAGTATGCCTGATTTTGTGTGTGTGTGTATCTGCGTGGTTCAGATATTTTTCATCCTGAGAAAGAAGAAAAGTCAGCTGACCTTCCTCCACGTCTACCATCACGGCACCATGATCTTCAACTGGTGGGTCGGGGTTAAATATGTGGCTGGTGGGCAGTGTGAGTATACTCGCCATGCAACTCTATCAACCCAGTCTCACAAAAAATGTCATGAAAATAGAATAAATAGTGCAAATGATGTCTATTTACAGGAGAACACACACTTTTAGACACATGTGCTCAAGGGTATAATATGTAATACTCATCTTGTGCATGTGTCCATAGCTTTCCTGATTGGTCTGATCAACTCCCTGGTCCATGTAGTGATGTATCTGTACTACGGCCTGACGGCTCTGGGGCCGAACATGTCCAAATACCTCTGGTGGAAGCGCTACCTCACCTCCCTGCAGCTGGTCAGTATTTACCTATGTGTGTGTGTGTGTGTGTGTGTGTGTGTGTGTGTGTGTGTGTGTGTGTGTGTGTGTGTGTGTGTGTGTGTGTGTGTACCTCACATTACTTCCTACATTGATTTTGTTTCTACTTTCCTTTCTAATTTTATTTTAAGATATAATCACTTAACACATTCTGTCACTGTCTCTATAAATAAACCACTTTAATATGTTAAAGTGGCTAAAAGAATGCATCTCGGATCACCTCTTTCATTTTTAGTGATCAGTTCTTTTTTTATGTTTAAGCATAATTCAAGCTGATCATTTGAGTGCTTATTAAAGTCTGTATTAACACCCGTAGCAAAAAGACAATGAGGCATCACTTTTAGCATCCTGTATGTGAAGTTATGAAGTTGGCAGTATTTTAGTAGAATTGGCAAGTCCTTCCTCATATACTGTATATTAGGGCCGTCAATCGATTCAAATATTGAATCACGATTAATCACATGATAGTCCATAGTTAATCTCAATTAATATATTTATTATTGGAAATCAATTATCAACACAAAACAATAACAAATATTTTCCAGAAACCCTCACAGGTACTGCATTTAGCATAAAAATTATGCTCAAATGATAACAAGGGGAGATTCGTGGGTACCCATAGAACCCAAATTGCCAAGTTTGGAGCGTTATTTAGCCTCCTTCTCAAGAAGCTAGTATGAAATGGTTGGTACCAATGGATTCCTTAGGTTTTCTCGATTCATATGATACCAGTATCTTTACTCTAGCTTCTTTAAAACTGAGCCAACAAGCTAGAAATCGCAAGTTGTGTTAATGCATTAAAGAAATTACTGGTGTTAAACCGAATTTGCGTTAACATGTTATTATCGCGTTAACTTTGACAGCCCTTATATATATATATATATATATATATACAGTACATTTACACCTCTGTTCAGGTAGCCTATATGTCCAAAAAATGTATCATGTTCTATAAACTCGAAGTACTCAACTTTGACGAGCCCAACATGAGGCCTCCTGCTTGGTTTGTCATTGTTCTGATTGGCTGTTGGAATAACTAGACGGATTAACTAACTATACTGGACCATCTGTTTTCTACTTATAGCGTTGATGATGAGACAATGCATCCTGTAGGGGTTTTTCTTTTTATATGGCTGCAGCATATATAGGTCAGTGTGGTGGCTGAGCGCCATTATGTAACAATAATTGTACTGACCTTAGAGGTGACCCCCAAGCCTTCTTTAACAGTTGGCTTCACAATTGGGTGAACTGAAGCTGAGACAGTTGAGTTGATTGGGGAGATTGGAGATTATATTTCTCTCTGTGTGTATGAGAGGGTTTCTTTTGTATGGTTAAGAGGTAGTTATTAATTAGGCTACAGTGCATTGGAAGGGGGAGGTGGAGTGGAGTCCATAATGTTCATTCATATATTCCACATAATTCCTGCCTGGACCCGGAATATTATAGCGGCTCTATGAAACATATGGATGTAGATTAGTCAATGACAGCTAAACAGTAGTGACAGTAGTGTTGACACTTGTGTTTTTTCAACCAAATTGGTTTAGTGCTCCTCTCTGTGTCTGCTCAGCTGTGGTGATCGCTGCTCATGCTTAACATATTCTTGCTATGGAAAGATAGCATGAACTAGCAACAGAATCACTCTCTCATCAGTTATGGGCCTTTCACACAGAATGCAGTTTGCGCTGCGCTCGCTGCTGGGTTCAACGCGCATCACAGTCTTCTGTGCCCAAAGTTGAACTTGGTTGAACGCCGCGAGCTGCGCACTCCGTAAGCTGTGTGTAGGAGCTAAGTCTACTACTGTAGCAACTGAGGTGATTAGCCCTGGACTGACGTGCTTTTCGCTGTAGATGGTACCTTTAGTTGTCTGTTGTGCTGTACAAAACTGATCCTCAGGCCGCTCATTTGTTTCGGAGTAACCGTTCATTTATTCTTGATAGTGTATTAAAGAAACAAGTCCGGTTACCATAGCAACGAGTAAACAACAACAACATGGCAAACATTTCAGCGTCCCTGAGGTCAAAAACCCTTTGCCAACACACCTCCTTACCTATATACCCGTGGCTGGGTCAGTCAATTAATACAGTGCCACCTAGTGTTCCTAAAAGTGAATTACACCAACCTCTGTAAGTGGTAAGTAAGTCATCATACATCATACATCATTTTTTGGCTCTTACACTGTGCTTAAACTTTGGTCGCCGCAGCAAAAAGCTGTTGCAAAAAGATTGGAAATAATGGGGTTTCGAAGCGCAGTTGTGCTGTTGCCGCGTTCTGTGTGAAAGGCCCATTAGTGCTCAAGCATATCAAAATTATATTTATTCCAAAAAAAATGATATGTGTTACTTTAACACAAGTGCTGACGTACTAAATGCCACTCTCTCTTTTGTGAGACTCTCGAGCGCTATAACCGGTGGAGCAATAGAAGACTAATTGTCAAGCGTTCACTGTCAGCTGTCCACCATTAGCTCTGGAAACTATTATTGCATCAATTACATTGAGTGTGTAGTCGACAAGTTGGAGCTGTACTTTCAGGATATTTCTATAGGTATTGGTCACTCACTCAAAGTGGTATTGTTTCACTCTCTTTCTTATTTCTCCTGTCTGTCCCTCTGTCCGTGTGTCCGTCTGTCTCCCATCCAGCTCCAGTTTGTCATAGTAACCATCCACACCACCTTCAACCTGTTTGCCGACTGTGACTTCCCTGACTCCATGAACATGATCGTGTTCGCCTACTCTCTGAGCCTCATCGCTCTCTTCAGTAACTTCTACTACCAGAACTACCACGCCAAGACTAAGGCCAAGAAGACATAGAGAGAGAGAGAGAGAGAGAGAGAGATGGATATGAGGAAAGAGAGCTGACTGAAGCAAGTTGGAAACAGGAAGGTGGTACGAAAAAGGGGAAAGAGGAGAGATGACAGAATATAAAAAACTATTTATTTGTTATGTTGGTGACTTAATTTCTTATATGTATAAAATACATTACCATATGTATGAAAACTATTTGTATGTGTTATGAATTATATTTGTGCCTTAACCACACACACGTAGAGATGTTTACTGTACGTATGAGGGTCTTCCATTCACATTCATTCAATGCTTCTGTTCATTCATCCAGAACAAAACCACCAACACACATTAACCCTGGTTTCATCACCCCCTCCCCCAGCCGCTAATAGATGAATCTTTCTAATCACCAGTCGAGTCGCTTTATTCTTCTCTTACACCCATTGGCTGGCAGTCGCAGCCAATCAACTGTTGGCTGCCATTAGCTATGTATCCACCTATTCCTCCCCCTTTTGTAAAAAAAAAAATCAGGGTCCCCCTCCCCAGTTTCTAGCATTTAATCCCTTTTACCAGCGGGGGAACCAAAACCCACCACACATCCCCCCCTGGTTCCATCTGTCATGATGTAGGAGTATAATATCCTGAGTCCAGGCAGTGATCCCATCCACTCCCCCTTGTGGACAGAAATGGAAGGACTGACTGAATTCACCATTCCTGCTTCTCTTACATTATATTTCCCCTGCCATCATCACTTATTCCCAATCTGTTCACCAACTATCTATACTTTTATCTCCAGCAGCAGGTTGGTTTCTGTTCAAAAACTCAACAGGGGGCGGACAAATTTATTCATCAGCATGGTTTACTAGACACTAAAAAGGCAACGGGCCACGCTTAATAATATTAGTTACACTTGTGCTGTTATGACGATTCAAAATGTCTGATAGGAAAAAAAGGCTCAATTGTGAGCATTAAATAGCTATACTGTAACAGGAATAAAAACCTATTTGCATCTAACACACAGTCATGCACAGTCTGGCATAAGGAGCTCAGAACTTAGTCCAGTGAACCAAATATTATGGTCTGCTGAGGCATTTCACCCTCTTTCAGAAAGCCAAATTAACTGTTTTCTGTTGAACATATAGTGATAGATCTGGAGTAAGTTTGGAGCAAGTTCGGAAGCCAGCTTGGAATAAAGGACTGTTTCAAAGCAAGGGGCTTTTATGTAGTAAACATTACGCTTATTCTGCAGTTATTTTAAACCAAACCACGATCTTTTCCTAAACCTAACTAAGTAGTTTTGTTGCATAAACCTAACCAAGTCATTTCCTGTGAAGACGGAAGTTTATTTTGAAAAGACTGGAGCAGAAATTGACACGTACGCCCGTGTTGCTGAACGGAAAATGCACGGAAAGTGAGGAATAACTTTTCGTAAGATATACGAACCGTTGTATGAGGACACATTGATTAAAAAGATGCAGGTTTTAAAATAAGGATTGGGGTTCATCACATTTGTTATGCCTCAGGGATAAACACAATGCACTTTGGTGAGAAAAACTGAAAGGAAAACTGTGTTACAAGAAAACTCCACAGGGTAACTTCAATATATATATTTGAATTTATCACTACAGATTTTGCCTACGTTCTTTATTGGCAGATGTGAAGCTCTTCTGAAGGCTCAGAAGCACACCATAAGCACTTTGCAGAGTGTGTGTGTGTGTGTCTGAGTGCAATACATCACCGTATGGCCAGTACTAAAATAACACAGGACACACTTGTGTAGCATTATAAGCCATATTTTGCTGCTGGCAAGTACTTAATCCGCTCTCCATTTCAACACAAGTGTGATACAAGCGCGCACACACACACACACACACACACACACACACACACACACACAGCTGATTGCCAGGAGCCCATTTAAAGAGTAATGTCCCTCAGCCTCCCTGCAGGCACAGCTCCAGGTTGATTACTGCTGAGTGCTGTACAGCTCAGGCATGACTGACTTTCTGGCACGCAGTCGCTTTGATCAACTTATGATTTTGCAACCAGATGATGTTTTTCATCTTTCATCTTCAGTGAGTTATACGGCGCTTTTGAGATGATGCCAAGCTAGTTACAGGTGTCACTTAAATATTAGCACTTTTTATTTTATATTTGACGTGAATAACGTCTGATTGGCACGATGTTAAAGGAGCTATTGCTAACAGTGATAACATTCAGGCACTAGATGTTGCATTTACCCCCCTCAACCCCCCTGTTCCATTGCATTCACTTCACAACAAGTGGTTGCCAGGCACATATCGTTAATCTCAGCCAGTTTTTTTTCCCACTCTACAGCCCTGTTCAGATCTGGTATTAACATAAGTCCTCAGTGATCGGATCACAAGTGAACAGCTCTAAGTCCAGGTGTGAATGCACTCAAGACGCATTGAGGACGCATTGAGATCGGATCTTTCAGACCACTTTCAGACCACTTTCAGAGGTGGTCTGGGCCACATATGACCACATTCTTTTAGCAGTGTGTACGTGAATGTGTCCTAGGCCACATTAAGGACCGCCTACTCAACTGACGTCCCGCTAGGATCCGCAGGGTCTCACTGCGCTCCTCATGTGAATAGACAGGCAGACACGAGTGCTTGTCTGCCTCGCTGCATGGAAACGGCCTCTGTGCTCTACGGTATTCTGTTGGTTCAACTGTATTTTATTAAAAATATATCTTATCTATAGGCTACAAAATCTACAGACTACACATAGGAAGTGCATTATTATCATACTATCGGAGTTGTGTCTGTGTTTTTGTTCTGCTGTTTTGCACAGAGCTGACACCCACCCGCCTGCTCTCTCTCCTCCCTGGAAAATAAACATTATTCAATAATTATATTCCCCTTTTTCCCAAAAGCTGCTGTTTTAGCATATAATTATAAACTTATGTTTATAATAAAGTAATTTTTGATAAACTTTGAAGTAAATATTGGGGTTATTTGGCAGTAATTCCAAAGAAATTTCAAATAGGTTTCTTGCTAATTATCACCTAATTACCATGAAATTTGCGAACCTGTAAAATTAAGTGTTACCGAAAACTTTTATTCGGCACATTTCTTAAAGCTCTGTGGAGGTATTATTTTTTCAAAAATATTCATCTACATAAAAATGTCATCAATAAGACCTTTAATTAAAATACTTTGATACAGCCAAAAAAATCCGAGCAGCCTCTGTGCTGCAAACGTGCTTAAATGTGTGTTTCCTGAATCTTGTTTGTGAATGACTTTGTGTCGGTCTCCTTGGTAACCGTGTTGAGACAGTGTTTTGGCTGCGGTCAGCTAGAGGCACACTGTAATTAATAATCAGGTTAGAGGGAGAGGCTATTGAAGCGCTCTCCAAGCTGCTGCTGCTAACTTCCTAGCTAGTGAGAGGGACAGGGATACACACACTCACGCACAAGGACACACACATAATTGTTGATAGTGAGAGAGGTTTGGGATGAAGAGGCTGATGAGTGTGCTTGAAGGTGAGCCACTGGGTTGTTTCGTACAATGAGGGTTAACAAGAGGCTGCAGCAATCGCGCCGTGATGGGAGCGCACTCAACCAGCAGGCAAGCTAAAGTGTTAATCAGCCAACCAACCAGCTAGTAGCTCCCTGTCAAGTGTGTGTGTGTGTGTGTGTGTGTGTGTGTGTGTAATTAACAAGCATGACGCTCCAAGTACAGACTCCTGGAGAGGAGAAGTCACCCCCCCCCCTCTCTCTACATTTTAGAACCTCAAGTATAAATCACATTTGCTAGAAAACATCTATCAGTCACTTTGTCATCACAGCATATGTGCATATGTCAGTGTGTCTCTTTGTCTCCAACAAGAGAAGCCCCATCTGCTGGCGACATCGTCCCCATTTACGATGACAATGGGATGAACCCGGCGCCACCTGTATCTGCGCTATCAAAGTTATATGGGGTATGTGTCATTTGTCTCGACAGGTTTGATTTATGGCTTGTATTGTTTGCTGCGGGTCAGACCATCTCGGACCTAAAGAGATGTGTTTCAGCGGGACTCGGGCTCACAGGGTCTTAGTTGATTTGATTCATATTTGCATGAAACCCAGATTCTGTATTTTTTTGGCCTGTTAGCCCAAATTGATCTCTGGTACGTCACGCTAGCGATGTGGCCATACACGCCAACCTTGAGACATTGAGACAAATTCAAGTTTGAGAGACTTTGTTTCCTGCATTCTGATGACTTTAAGAGAATGAAAATATCAAAATCATAAGTACTCTGCAAGAGCATTTTTATGCATTTTACTCCAACGCACAAATGACACGCCTAAAGCAAGAATGCCATTCTTATTGCACGCTTTTGCCTCGCATTATCGTGTCATTCTCACGCTTTTTCATGCAACCAGGCTGGAAAATTCACACAAATATCACAAATCTCTCACTGGTACTTGTGGTTGCTGATGTACGTACCAGTACAATTAGATTTCATTGTTACAGAATTCGATTTTTTTGCATGGACGTCAGAAGCCAGAATATAAAACCCAGAAACCTTTCTACTTCCTTTCTCAGTGTGTTACCAGCATATAAAACAGGTGAAATAACAGACTTCGAAATGAAAATTGCTATCTTTGGCACCACAAACACAACATTTACAAGACACTTTAAAGCCTTCAATCAATCACTAAACCAATCACTGACAAAACATTGACCCTTCTCTAATCACATCTATTCACATTCACAACTATAAAGCACAGGATTTTTCTCTCAAAGCAGATATTTAAGGAAACAGGAGGTGAGTGACTCATAATCTGCCACATATTAGCCCTGAACTTTCCACTAAGTCAATATAACAATGGTACTATCCATCGCCAGGTAAAACAAAGTGGTTTATCCGGCCTCTAAGGCCTCTAACCTTGTGCTGAACTTCATTTAGATTGATCCATTCAATCAAATTTCTGCTTATAAAAAATGAGTGATGTATCCAGCTAGAGAGCACACAAGAATCATCTGTCAATATGTAGAATGCAGTGGAAAAAAAACATTTACTTTTCCATCAGGATCCAGTCTATGGACATTGCAGTAACCTGGCCTCTTTCACACCTTAAGCATGCCATATATTTTTGCAGTGTGAGCTTTGGAGACCTAGTTAAGGCCACGTTAAGGTCAACATGACAACTGCATGACCCCTTTTTCACTCGTCTCTGGTGCAAAAGTGTTATTCGCCGACTTTCTTGCTCTAATTGTTCAGTGAGACTTCTTAGGTCACATTGACAAAGTCCAAAACCCAGACATTGTCTGGGACAGACTGGAAGGGATATCAGACTAGTCAAGGACTCGAGAGGAAGGATCACGGTGGGAATTTATTTCTCTGAACTACTTTTGTGTTCCCTCACAATAACTTTTGATTTACCTCACATTAAAGGACCTGTGTGTAACAATTAGGATGATCTATGGCAGAAATGAAATATAACATTAATAAGTATGTTTTCTGTAGTGTATAATCACCTGACAATAAGAATCGTTGTGGTTTTGTTACCTTAGAATGAGCCGTTTATATCTACAGAGTTAGTTGGTCCGCCATGTTGCGCCGATATGTTTCAACAGAAGCCCAGAACGCACAAACCAAACCCTGGTAACTTTTCCTGCTTGGGTTGGAGTCGATAACGTTACTCACTCCAGTCGAGGTCACCCCTTGGTTTAGTGACAATAAATTCAACGTGTTTAGCTTAGAGCAAACATTGGCAGCAGGGGAAAACAGCTAGCTTAGCTTTATTCGAAAATATCTTTTAAGACGTGTTGTGTAGTGACGGAAGCTAGTTACGTAGTATAGAAAGTGAGGAAGACCACTTATGGTGGATGGGTCCACAAACACAGGACTTTCAACTTCGGTGTTGTGTTTTGCACGTTACGTTTTTTCCGTACATGTTTTACTTAGTTTACATACCCCACCATGAAATTTTCCCTTAACCTAACTAAATAGTTTTGTTGCCTGAACTTAAGTGAGTGGCTTTGTTGCTGGTACTGCACGTTCATACAGGTGTGTAATAGTCACATCTCTGCAAGGCAAAATGTGACACTGACACGCTGTCCTCTGGTGGACAGATCTATTACATGCTTTGGCGTGATAATGGGTTGTACACTCACCGGCCACTTTATTAGGCACACCTGCTCAATTGCTTGTTAACACAAATAGCTAATCAGCCAATCACATGGCAGCAACTCAATGCATTTAGGCATCTAGACGTGGTGAAGACGACTTGCTGAAGTTCAAACCGAGCATCAGAATGGGGAAGAAAGGGGATTTAAGTGACTTTGAATGTGACATGGTTGTTGGTGCTAGACGGGCTGGTCTGAGTATTAAACTGCTGATCTACTGGGATTTTCACGCACAACCATCTCTAGGGTTTACAGAGAATGGTCCGAACAAGAGAACATATCCAGTGAGCGGCAGTTGTGTGGACGGAAATGCCTTGTTGATGTCAGAGGTCAGAGGAGAATGGGCAGAGTGGTTGGAGATGATAGAAAGGCAACAGTAACTCAAATAACCACTCGTTACAACCAAGGTATGCAGAATACCATCTCTGAACGCACAACACGTCCAACCTTGAAGCAGACGGGCTACAGCAGCAGAAGACCAACCGATACTAGCAAGGTGTACCTAATAAAGTGGCTGGTGAGTGTATATAAACATGTAGAAATAGAAATGGAAACATTTGAATTAACATACAGTAACTTATGCATCTGTCTCGTTAACTTGTGGGTTTTCTCTCAGGATGTTTGTTTCTTTGGTCTTTCTGATGCTTTGATATTGAGGAACTATCAACTCTTTTGGGCTACATCTTGCACCTTAATTGTGTTTCTATCTGGCAGTAATTGTCTCTTGATAATATATTATGTAGATAAGCCGATAATTAAGAGCAAACTAAAAATATTACAACTTCTGTTCAGTGGCTTGCTCTCACATGTATTACAAACCTCTTTGTCCTGTGTTCAGCCCAGCGTACGCCTTCCCCTCTTTACATTATTTAAAGCACCAAGGTATTTCTCGACTCCCCCCTTTCTTCTCCTCTTCCCCTTTACTTTTTCCTTTGCTCTACTTGCCTTTCATCTACTCTGCTGATCTCTTAGCACTTTACTTTCTCCTCATAGTTCTTCTTGCCTCATCTCTCCTCTCACCTGTATATTGTGGCTCCCCTCCTTTTCCTCCCTTGCCTCCTTCCCGCCATCCTTTCCTCTCATCTCCCTCCGCCCCCTTCCTTTTTCTCCTCCTCCCCTCCTGCCAATCGCCCCTCCTCTCACCCCCTCTTCACCCTCTGATGATTGCCGAGCACATTTCATTTGACACGAAGACAAAGGGCTGAGTACACATGTGGTTTCTCTGCGAGTCCTGTGTAATATGAAATATTAATGCAGGCATAATTTGGCTCCCTGGATGAGGTGGTGGGAGGCGGGGTGGTGGGGGCTTTATAATCACCAGTGACTGCCGTTTCCTTCCCCAAAGGATGGTAAGGCTGTCAGGATGGATTGAGAAACAGTAAAGATAACAACAACAGAATGCTTACTGTTGGCGGCTACCGTGGCCTATTTCTGTCTCGGTGTTTAATGGTTATGTTGGCTCATTGCCCGAGTTACTGAGGCAGCGCTCCCTGTCAGCCTCTTCAAAGTTAAAGGTGCTATGTGCAGCATTTTTCAACCATCAGCAGTCATGGTCAAATCAGTTCTGATCCACTGGTATAATTACCATAAACAATTGGTAGCCTCTCTTGCACACCAGTGCTTCTTCTAGTCATATGTCCCATATTTGCCATGAAGCACTTCGCTGTTGAGCTGTTTCAGCCGATTACACTTTTGTCAGGCTATTAAATCGGCGTTATCAGTCGCTATAAGCCCCTTAGATGAGGGTCAATAGGGGCCTACTACACCCACTAGTAGGTTTTATCATCTATTCACATGGTCGATCACTGAAAGAGGTAACTATGACAGGAGCAGGAGTGGAAGTCAGGCGCTGTAGTGTGAAACTCACCTCAGCAGCACAAGCTGTAAACACAACATTGACATCATTTTACTATAAAAACTTGTTGTGGCGAACGTGTTTGCAAACTGCAGCCTATTTACACGTCTAGCATATTCATTTGGAGCCATATTTCTGGCAACCTGACGATTGTAAGTCCAATATTGACTCTCCTTTTCTCTCTGTTGGTCTCCACCAACTCCTGAGAAAAAAACATCTGGCTCTTTAGCTGCTAAATGCTCCACTATGTACACTATGCTAGTTGCTAACTTAGCTTGTCTGTGGGTAATACATTAAAGGGGTCATATCATGCTTATTTTCAGGTTCATGTTTGTATTTTGGGTTGCTACTAGAGCATGTTTACATGCTTTATTGTTAAAAAAAAACTTTATTTTCCTCATACTGTCTGCCTGAATATACCTGTATTCACGCTCTGTCTGAAAAACTCTGTTTTAGTGTATTTTGACAGAATTGCAATGGAATTGCGTTGCTAAGAAACAGCTTGGGTCCGTGTTTACTTCCTGTCAGCTGATGTCATTCACATACACTGCAACAGGAAATAAACTGGGACACATTTGGTATGTTTACGTTCAAAACTCTGGAATTGTCTAAATATTGTAGACTTGTGACATCACAAATGGACAGAAATCCTAACGGCTTGTTTCAAACGCACAGTTTCTGAATATGGGCTGTGTGTATTTATCTGTGGATTGAGTGTTTTGATACTTTCACTGTATTTATATATCACTTAAACCTGCTTTATAATATAAAAGACATGAAAATCTCACTTTTTACAATATGGGACCTGTAAGACAGGTTGAGTCTGAAATCGCACACTATGCACTACATATCCAATACGGGTGCTATCGTCCAACATATACTTTTGTGTGAATAAACAGTAGTATGTATTTTATTTGGACGCACTGAGCAGTAATTTACGTCGTCACTTCCTGAGAGCCTCCTTGCCGGTTGTTGACATGTAACCATGGTAACCCGTGCCAACCTTATATGACCAAAAACGACAATTTGTGGGAATCAAAATCTGAGCAAAGTGAAATCTTCTACATACACTTAAATTGAATCGTTATTATTGACGTTACAGAGCTGTCCGTCAACGTCTGTTATGAATGTTGTCGTCACTACCACATTGCATTGTGGGATATTTATGCTGCCGTATAGTGTCCAGCATTGCATATTGTAATATTTCACCGTAAATATTATGCATTTCACGTACTATTGGTTTCATACTAAGGTTTCGGACATGCTTAAAAAATCTCACATGCTGTTTTAGCGTACTTAATAGCATGTTAGTGTGGAAGCAACCACAGTAATATTCAACCACAAATCTATCCTTTTTAACCACATTTTTTTACAAAAGCAGCCAAAACTTGCCAGTTGAACAAGGACACTGTTGAAATGTGTGTTTGTTAAAGGACTTTTATGTGTGGCAGTCCTCTCTGTGTCACCTGCACACCTGTCTCCACTCTTCTCTTTTGGTGAGTCATTTGAGGATTCATAATGTAGCTAATCAAACAGGTGAGGCCACATTGGCTGAGACTAAAGCTGCATTTTCACGCCATGTGCTCATCTCTCTCTCTAGCATAGCACACATAACTTTAGCTTCAAAGCCAAGCATGTGCACACCCACACCCACACACTCCTTTCCCATGGGAACCAGCTTTTTGCGCCCTCTCTTTCACTATCTACACACACACACACTCACGCTGGGTGACACCATGCGCACACACACACACACACACACACACACACACACACAGACAAGGTCACAATTTGTCTTTCACATGTTTAATTCTCTATATATAATTTTGTTCTCTTTCACTCTTTCTTTCGCACACACTCACACAGACATGTACACATCTCTCTCTCACACACACACATAAACACCCACACACACACAACACACACCCACATGGGCTACAGTTGCATCACTAGTGAATTACCACGCCGTTCCGCGTTATTAAACATGACACTCGGCCCAGATAATGGAGCCTTTCTTCATCTCAATTTGGAAGGCTAATCTTATTGCTTTGATTAGCAGCAGCTTCATTTGCATATCAAGGCCTCCCCTCCTTTAATTCCTCCATCGCAAATCCCCTCTTTATAGCTGCAGATAAAAGGAATCTATCTATATGTATCTTCCTTTAGAATCTTTTCTTCCTCCCCCTCTTCCCCTCTTTTGTTCTTCATTAACTCCTTGTTCAGTTGTTCGTATTCTTGTTTTTTTTCATGTCTGTTTTTTTTTTTTTTTTCCATAGTCATCATCGGCTCAGCTTAGTCGTCTTTATTCCTCTACTTCTTCACATACATATCGAAAGATGCCTATCGTAAAACAAGAAGAGAGGCAGCATGACTTCATCGAGATGTGATTGGATATGAGGTAATGGCCAGCAGTCCTGGTTACTTATTGTCCAGGGATTCATAATCTTACTACTAAGAGATCAGGAAAAAAAGGAATCTTCCAGCCTGTCAGCCTAAATTAAAGTGTAACCACAGGTTTACAACATTGACAATAAACTTCTGTACTTTGCTCACTATTCTCTGCTGTGAATGGTTCCATTTGGTTTAACCTTGAGACAAAAAAGAAAAGAGACAATGATTGCTGCTTTTTAGTCTAGAACATTCTGCATACAATCACATTCTGGTGGCAGGAGAAACAAGTGCATAATGCTTCATTATGTTTGACTATGGCTGTCAAAGTTAACGCAATAAAAACGCAAATTCCTTTTAATGCCACTAATTATTTGAACACATTAACGCAACTTGCAATATTGATCTTTCAGAGGTTGCAGCAGCCTCCGTTTTAAAGCTAAGTGAAGATACTGACATATTATAAAACTTGAAAACCTGAGGAATCCATTGGTGCTAACTAATGTCATACTAGCTTGTCGCCAAGGAGGCTAAACAACTTACCCTAAATTTTGGTGAGGAAAAACTGTCATGGCCATTTTCAAAGGGGTCCCTTGACCTCTGACCTCAAGATATGTGAATGTAAATGGGTTCTATGGGTACCCACGAGTCTCCCCTTTACAGACATGCCCACTTAATGATAATCACATGCAGTTTTGAGGCAAGTCATAGTCAAGTCAGCACACTGACACACTGACAGCTGTTGTTGCCTGTTGAGCTGCAGTTTGCCATGTTATGATTTGAGCATATTTTTTATGCTAAATGCAGTACCTGTGAGGGTTTCTGGACAATATTTGTCATTATTTTGTGTTGTTAATTGATTTCCAATAATATATATAAACACATATTTGCATAAAGCAGCATATTTGCCCACTCCCATGTTGATAAGATTATTAAATACTTGACAAATCTTCCTTTAAGGTACATTTTGAACAGATAAAAAATGTGCAATTAAATATTTTAATCGATTGCCCTATTTTTGACATTTATGGCTAATGCTAAAATATAGCCTCTCACTAGGCACACTAGGCCAGAATTCATTTGTTTATTATATTGTGTATTAAATATTCTGCAAAGTAACTGAAGGTCTCAAATAAATGTAGTTGAACAAAATGCACACGGCATTCTTGCCTCCAAAATGAAGTGGAGTAGAAGTATAAAGCAGCATAAAAGTAAAATACAAGTACCTCAAAATTGTACCTAGGTACAGTACTTGAGTAATTACATCCCAACCCTTCCTACCTCCAACCCAACATAGGCCTATATACCGTAGATGTTGATAGTCATCTTTATGAAAGTTGATTCAACTATTCATTTGCAACAAGGTACAAGAGAAAGGAAAATTTAAGATGAATGTCGCACCTTAAAATAGAAGAAATGTGCATTACAAAATTACGCAGTAGCTTGAATATTATGCGGGAAACGCTACATCATGAAGGATTTTCCAGAAGGTCAAATGCAAGAGCGTTAAAGGTCAACGTGAGCACAATGTCATGTCACGTAGCTGTAAAAAAATGGGGGGATAGCATGTCAAATGTGATGAGTGAAGTGCTCTTTTTTTTTTTTAAAACTGCATTTGTGCACTTCAGCACATGACCTCTTGAGTGAGAGCGAGAGAGAGTGAGAGAGAGACAGTAAAAAAGAGAGACAGAGAGAGATAGTGGGTGTCTTTTATAGGATGTTGGCCAATATGATGTTTTATGTATCCATAAAGAGCTCCAAGGCCATGTTGACTTTTCATGGTTTAGACACACTGTGAAGAGAATTACAGGATAATGTTGCTTCAACACACTAGTGACTGAAATTGTCCATTAAGGCAACTTCATGACTTGAAGCACCTCAGGCTTTCAATTCTGACAAAGTGTGAATAGGTAAAAGCTTGTGATGCTGCACTTAACTTCGATCGCACACAATACAGCCGTTTTCACACAGACCGCCATGCGCTTTTCTTAAAGGAAGATTTAAGAAGTGCTTGTTTACGTCTCAAGTTTGCTGATTTTATTCAATTTGCTGCCACACATCTACTGTCAGAACTCTTTCAATTATCTGTAGGGTATAATATCACTCCATATATTCTGTGGTACTGAGTTCATTTATATAAAAAAAATACTTATAGCTTTAATAACATTTGGACAGATACCCTTTTTTACATTCATATCTGGAAGGTTTTCTAATATTTTTAAGACCAACTTTTTATTAGGTTTTCAGATTGTTCACACAGAATGGCACAAATGTATGTTTATACGACTGAATTACATGTAGATGCAAAATATGACTACTAAATAAAACATAAAAAACATAAAGAAAACAGATAAATATCACTTTAATGTCATATTTTGGGGGGGCTATCTATTGGGCCAGTTCTCAGCTTCCAGATGATGTACACTACTTCTATGTGACACCTACTGTTGACCTGCTATCTCCCCCTAAAGACCTCCTGTACCCCCCTAAAAAAGACAAAAACGGGTCCATTGTGGGTCTCAGAGGGTTAAGGTACATTTTGAACAGATAAAAAAAATTTAGATTAATTTGCGATTAACTATTTTAATCGATTGACAGCCACAAAATATATATAAAAAGCACTAACGACCAACAATAAAATAAAAAGTCTACAAAATAAAATAAATAAAACGTCTTCTTACACCAACAAAATACTGATCTGTATCTCCTCACACAGATTTATAACTTATAAAGTGCGTAAATGACTCATCACGTTTCATCATATTCTGGACATTTTTAAATCCAAGCCTATGAAGAAAGACTTTGAACAAGTACACCATGATCTTTTTTTTTATACATCAGACCATTCACAATGTGAGATAATAAACTTCAAATAAAAGGATTATATTTTCAAACAAAGCTTTTTTATTTGATTTTTTTAGAGTCTGCCGCAGTAAAAAATGAAGGGTGCGACCATAAAGCCATCGCGGGAGAGTTCATTGACCTGGAGGTGAGCTTCAAGCCCGCGCTGATGAGCAGTCAGCGTTTTACTCACTGCTTGGGAGCTCCATAAACGCCCGTTTATGCGGGTTATTGCCCTCTCCCTCGTAGCCCATTATAGTCATCATATTCAGCTGTAATTGCACTCTTGTGTCATCACATGCAGATGAAGGGGGGGCTGCGAGAGGTGTACAGTATATAAACAGGGAGCAGTCTTGGTCTCAGTACCTTGCTTTTCCCTCAGCTTGCCTCAGCATCTCACGCCTCCACACACCTAACACAACCAAAATGGCCTTCGCTGGAAAATGGGAGACAGAGAGCCAGGAGGGCTACGACGCATTCTGCAAGCTGCTCGGTGAGAAACTATAAGTCTTCTCTGCCATGCGTTTTACTTCCCTACTTCAGTCCTCTCTGATTGTCTGGACTAACTTGAGCTTTTATAAACTCCTCTTCTTTCCCCTCTCCATCAGGTATCCCCGATGACATCATTGAGAAGGGCCGCGACTACAAGCTGATCACAGAGGTCACCCAGGTCGGCAACGACTTCTGCTGGACCCAGCTCTACCCCGCAGGTGCCAAGGTCACCAACAAGTTCACCATCGACAAGGAGTGCGACATGGAGACCATCGGAGGAAAGAAATTCAAGGTAGGAGGCAACGAATCCAGAGCTTGTTCTTTAAAGCAGCAGTAAGTAGAATTGCAGCAAATATGGTTACAAAAATAGTCTGGTGTCCTCCGGTGCTCCTAATGCCATCTGCAAGATTTCACAGACCGGAGGAAAACAACCAATCAGAGCCGAGCTGGAGTCTCTGAGCAGCTGTCAATCACTTGCAAACTCCGATCAAACAGTCAAACTAGGCAGCACTGATCGTGTATGAATCAATATTCTGTTACTGTAATGCCTATTTCTTGCATAAAATGTTTTCAGAAACATCTTGTAGTGTACTCTTTAGCTGTAAAATGAGAAAGTTTGAGGCACAGTACAGTACAAGATGTTTCTGAAAACATTTTATGCAAGAAATAGGCATTACAGTAACAGAATATTGATTCATATTTGATCAGTGCTGCCTAGTTTGACCGTTTGATTGGAGTTCGCGAGTGATTGACAGCTGCCTCCGTTGAATGAACAGCCAATAGGAACGCTCTCTCTCTGAAATGACCTGTGATTGGTCAAAGTCTCCTGTCACGGGTTAGATTTTTTAAAGCCTGTAAACAGAGCCATGAGGAGGTGCAGAAGTCTAGTTTTCTCTGAGAACACTTGAATTAAAATATGCTGAAAGGTTATTATAGAATCTTTGCCCAATGATGCCAAAATTATTCTGCCTTCTGCGTACTGCTGCTTTAACCTTATTAAGTCTTAAAAAGTTCCAGCTGTGCGGGGCAGAAATATGCAAGCATGAGGAGTGATTATAAACCCAGCAGAAAGGGAAGGGAGGGGAGGATGAATGTACCCCGGGTCCCTGACTGATTATAACCTGTGTGTTTTCAGGCCACGGTGCACATGGAGGGAGGCAAGCTGAGCGTGGACTTCCCCAACTACCACCACACCTCTGAGATCATCGGAGGCAAACTCATCGAGGTAAACAACCCTCTCTTAGGCTTTTAGTGCTGACAACCTAGCGTGATGACAGCAGTTATTACACTCAACACCCCGCGGGGATCATTAGAGTCATTAATGTTATATTTCTGCAGCCGCGGGTAGGCATTTGCTAACGAGGAAACCTGTCTCAAACACAGAGTCGTGCTAACGAGTGCATCTTAACAAGCAATTCTGCCTCACATTTAACCTTTAAAACCTGATACTGAGGTATAACGAGACACTGCAATAACACACTCCTTTTAATAATTTACCACTTTTTCTGTCTCTCTCTCTCCAGACCTCCAAAGCCGGCTCCGTAGTGCTGAAGAGAACCAGCAAGAATATCTAACTGCTAACTGACCTTTGACCTTTTAAACAGTTACAAACGGAGACCTCAAGTACTACTGCAATTAATAAACGAAAAATATGATACAAACATGAACCTGTGTTTCCGTCTACACTTTCTGTGTTTGTGTGTGTCCTGCATACTTTTAAGGATAATGTGTGGTTTTATTAGACATGAAATGTTCAGCCACTGCTACTTTTGAAATATAAGAGTTTATGTAATAGTCAGGGAAAGGCTTTTGATTGATGCCACAGCTTAAAGGGAGTCAATGGGTCCAGCTTTGCGGGGGATTGGCAGCAAAAGACTTGAAATGTTTTTGACTCTCAGGAATATGCTTAACTGAAATGAGTTAAAACTAGGGTTGGTAATCTTGAGAAACTAGCAAGAGTAAGCGAGATTTTAAAGAGGACCTAATATGCTTTTATGGTTTTTCCCTTTCCTTTAATGTGTTATGTATTTTTTCTGAAAGATCTGCAAAGTTACAAAGTCCACAGAAATACTGCTCCTGAACTGCCTGAAACGCTTCGCTTGAAGTCCCGCCTTTTTTCCGTAACGTGGTGATGTCACCAAGTAATACATTTGCATAATGCACAACCGGTATGAGAAAAATAAAGTGTTTTTTGAACATTAAAACATGTAAATTTGTTTTAGTAGAAACCTAAAATACAAAGTATGAACTATTACTCGGGCTGAATGAAATGATTGGACGGGCTTTATCAGACCATTTGATTTATTGATTGCTGTCAGGATGTAATGAGAATTTCAACAAATATAACAAAAACGATTTTTGAAAAAGATTACCAACCCTAGTTTTAACAGAGTGCGAAGGTTCCCTATACACTATTAGGCCTCATTAGCACCAAGATGTACATGTGGCTCTAATCACAAATTAGTAATAGTAATAATGTCTGCTTACTGATGACTGGATGCAAGAAATCATGCATTGCAAGTTTCATCATTTATAATCATAAGCTAGCAAGTTGCCTGGAGTTTAATTTGTTCACAGTATTTTCATATTGTGGAGGTTATCTAAAGTGGTATGTTAATGTATATATTTTTTGTGTCACAGTGTCATAACCTGTTTCAAATAGTATTTTCAAGACATGAATTTCACATTCATCTGTTGCAGGGGTGACTGCTGTAAACTATTAAGCCATTCATACATTCTTTCACTGTAACCCTGCACGGCGGCTGGATTCTCGCAATGTCACAAGATCACGAGAGAATCACATCTGAGGATCACATCTCACACGAAGATCCATCTTGGCGGTCTTCAAGTAATGCGTTTTTTGTCCAGCTCGCCAGACAACGGACCAATCAGCGTCCTGTGAGGAGCTACTGGCAGCTACGGGCGTGGCTTAGGTGTGTGAGACACAACAATGGCAGCTCCTGGAGTGGTTTGCGTAGCTGCTGCGATAGCATCAGTTCAATCAGAACTGGAGAGTATTTCGCCACTGAAAGAAGAGCAAAGAACGCCACTGAAGGAAATGTTTTCGCCTTCAGTTAGCTTCACTTTCATTCATTTGATTGACAGATGGTTCATCCTTTTTCCAAACTGTTTCCAATTATGGCATCTCAGACATCTGACGCGGTAATGTCAGCATCACTAAACAGCACAAGACATGAATCAGCTGATGCAGGTGATCCAAGACAAGTCATGCTACATATCAGGTTCCTGGATTGCAGGAAGTCAGTCAGAGTTGATGGGTGCTGAGAGAAATGTAACCTGACAACTATACAGAGTTACATCAAAGAGAGTTAAGAGCTATAATCAAACCACACATCCAAATGGCCCATACATAAATGTCACTTTACAATGGCAGTAATTACAGTAACATTATGTACAATAGCTGGGTTGAACTCTCTTCAGGGGTCTGTCTGACAGGCTGATCAGTGGCCAGACGTCTTTCATTACTTTGATTCAGTGAAACACTTGAAAAAATCTCTAAAACACCTAATGTGCTGCCGCAAAAGAAAAGCTCTGACCTGCTGCAAGTCGTATAACTCTGCAGGACAGTGTGACTCCAGGTCTCACTCCCAACTCGTCAAATACCGCCACTCGGTGTCTGATACCGAGGCACCCTTTAGCATCTGTATGGGACGCACTGGGCTTTCAACTAACTCCAATGTAAACTCATTTGCGTAATTTTTAGATGGTCAAAACAACTGACATAGTGACAGGGAAAGTCCGCTTAAGTCGGGTGAGATGGGTGTTTGGATGGGTCAGACAAACACAGGACTTTCACCATGGAGACCGCTGTTCGTGTCCTGTGTGAACGTCAACATTGAATTATTAAATATAAATAAAGAAAATACAAACTCCTTCTTTTTACCAACTTTGCAGGTGGGGAAAATATTGTCATGTGGATGATTTACTACTCTGATGAAATAAGATCTTTTCCATTAAACCCAATACCATGCAAAATCAAATATGGCACAGGGTGTCTTCCTCAGTCTGAGTGCTGCTCTGCTGCAGTGGACTCAGTGCTGCCACCGGTGGATGGAAGCTGTATTGCAGCAATGCCACTGATTACTGAGACACGTTGAATCCTGATTTTTTTGCCTTACTGGGAGCTTTTAGTCGATACTGCCCTTCAAGTCATTAACTCTCTACTACTCTATCTTGATAGTAATTTTCTCTTCTTCACGCGTTCACTATCTCTGTCCTTATTCTTCTCTCCCGTTTCTCTCTCTTTCCTTTTTGCTTCTGTCCTCTCCCCCCCCCATGTCCTCTCTTTTCCTTTCCTTCTTGTCTCTCCCCACATCTACCCTATTTCTCTGTGGCTTCCAGCCAAGCAAATAATCAGTTAATTAACCAGCTCAGTCCCAGGATCATTGTAGCAGCTCTCAGAGGAGCACTGTAAAGGCTCTCATGTCTCTAAATTTACAGCTTCATTAAGTGGACTGGAGTAAGGTACAAATCTTTTGAATAAAATTGCCAGACTAGAGCCTCAGTGCATGTGTGTGTGTGTGTGTGTGTGTGTGTGTGTGTGTGCTGGCCTTGACTTGAGAGCCGGTGACTCAATAGCTCCCTAATGAAAACAAAATCTCTGTTTTTTTTGCCTCTGAGGTGGCGATTGTTTTGGTGTAATAATGAGACGTCCTCTCTTGCCGGCACCGATGCAATCAAGATCTTACACTCCTGGAAAATTAGGGTTGGAAGGCAACAAGCAAGGTGTCATTTGAGCATGTTTGTGTAGCTCGGCTCTGGTGCAATCACTCTGCAATATCACTTCCTTTGTCCTCGCAGACAAACAGGCCTAATTGGCTATTTCCAAGGCTGCTGTTTCTGATTGGCCATTCTGCCTCGTTCCGATTGGCGACCAGAAGTGGAGAGAAAAATGGCTTGTTAACGTCTCCATGTTGTGTTCCTGTTTCTGTGATCATACACCTTCAAGCACGCTTGGAGCCAAGCCACACTATGAACTTGCATTCCCCAGACTTTATAGTCCACCTACTTTGACAACTTGTTATTCTTGGTGCACAAAAGCACCGGCTTATTTTGGTCTGTTGGACATTTTTACTTCATTAAACCTGCAGATTGTTGAACAAACATTTAGAAACACTATTTCTTAATTTAAGGGTGTAGTGGTTAGCACTGTTGTCTCACAGCTATAACCACCTCACCCGGGCCAAATCCACTGGGTGTCTCTGCCGGCTGGGTTTCCTCAGGATGTCCGTTTTCCTTCCAACAGTGCAGACATGCGGCTGAGGTTAATTGGACACTCTAAATTGCCCACAGGTGTGTCTGTAACACTAAATGGTTGTCGGTCGGTAGCCCTGTGATAGACAGGCAATCTGTCCAGGTTGAACACAGCCAGGTGGGGCGCGCATGACCGTGGGGGGAAATGTGAATCTTTTTCACGGCGGAACAGTAAACAAAATTGTCTCTTTATACATCCACGGTAGAGATGGTGCTCATTCAGACAGACAGTCTGTATAGCTTTACAGAATGGACAGATATTTGACAAAAAGAAAAACAGACGATGCTTCGGAGACGAACGAGACAACGAGCTCATCTGACAGTGATCAAAAGAAAATATGACGAAGTAGTGCTGCACAGAGTATAGTTTGAAGCTTCACTGATAACATTCAAATGACTATTTAAGAAACATTAGCCTACCTTCCACCTTCTCTTCCCTCCTCTATCAATTCAAAAAATCTATTCAAACACACACACGAGCGAGCGACGCTCCGTCAGTCTCTGTAATAGGCCCTTTTCACAGCAGCCATTTTGACATCTCATTGCAGGGTGAACACAGGTGTAATTGAATACATTAATTATGGCCCTGTTCCATTTAGGTGGACCAGCAATGACATGTCAAAATGGCTGTTGTGAAAAGGGCCTATTGCCTCAGTTTTCAGTCCAAAAGTAAAAATCTATTGAAAAAAAACAAAAACAAAAGAAGATATATATCATATCTTATAAACTGCTCATATGTTTTTTTTAGTGTGAATGGTAAAGAATGGCTGCAACGCCTGATCCGGTGTGAATGCAGCCTTTCTCCATCACAACATTTAACCTGTACTCAGAGTTTCTGTTCATTTCACCAAACGTTTTGACACTGGTTTGCAGAACACATATTAAAAAGTATTCTTGCGATTAGTCAATTTAAATTGGCTTTATGAAACTGGACCCAGTAATGCTCGTTTTTTTCCCCCCCAATTTATTTAAAAAAAAGAAAAACTTGGTTTTCTATTTGCTATCATTGAAGTACCTCTATCTTCCCCCAGCTTCAATTTCAATCACAGCAGCTCAAATTACAGTGCTTTGGAGAACGCTCTGAATAAAGAGATACAGAGCGACAAAAATGAAAGTGATTTAGTGGGGATGTGTGAGGGATTGAGACGATAATATAAACTCGAAAGAGCAAGAGAGAGAGAAAATACTCTGGGTAGGATAATGAAGGGGTGACGGTACATTGGGCATTAATAACCTGGAATTACCTGTGATAACTATGGTAACACTGGCAATTTGCGTGAAGTTCTTCTGTCTTGGTGACAGGTGGTTGGTCAAACTGGATGGAGAAGAAAAACTTGTGAGGCTCAATTTAGCATTAATTGCGTGCATTTTCAGCCTATAGCTATAATCTGTGACAAAGAACCCTCTGCTTTTCTCTCACCACGCTTCTATTGTTTCATTGTGGCTGTTCTATCTCAAATGGGAATATTTATGTCCACCGTTAAAAGAGATTTTTCCACCTTTCCCATTTATACACAGTTTGCAAAGTGGATTGTACCTGAGCTCGTCTCCATAGATACCAACAGTCTTTCTTTCCGCCATTTCCGCCATCAACCATGGAACAAATAGTTGTGGAAGTCTCACAAAGATCGTCGTGCCTGCGTTCATAAGATCAACCGGACGTGCACACAGCTCGGTAAATTAAAATTTGTGGATGGGTCCAACAAATACAGGGCTTTCATCCAGGAGACCACTGTTTGTGTCCCGTTACAATCAGCTGTCCATTTGATCCCGTGATCACAACATTCAATGTCATTTTCATTGTACAAACTAGGGATGTGCATTCCAAGCAAAAATACTATTTGAAAATGACTGGGTATTACTCGATTATTATTCGATTATTATTCGAATAATACCCCAAACTGAACGTGCCACACACATTTTACCAGTAGTAACGTTACTACCAGGCGGATACAAGGGACATATATGTTTTTTAAGACGGGACGAATAGTCACATTAATTATTCAATTTTTTTATAAATAACTCATCCCTAGTACAAACGCAGTAGTTTTAAGTCCAAAAGCGATGTGGTTTTGATGCCAAAAATAAAGTGATACAAAGCGGCGGTATGCGACGAGTTGGGATGAGGACGTGTTGTCAATATTGTTTCCGGGTGATTGATGTCGGAGGCTACAGAAGAACCAGCGATGGTCGGATTCCGACAGACTTTTGGTCAAGCACTTTGATCTGGCACCCTCCAACTGCCTGCTGACCTGCCACTACCAGGAACTGACCGAGGACCCCAGCTACATGTCTTCGTTGTTGATAAGGCCTTTCCACTCCGGAGAAACCTCACGAGGCCATTCCCCTGGGCGCATCCTTCCAAGAGAGCGTCGGGTCTTCAATTAACGTCTCTCCTGAGTGTGGCTGGTTGTGGAGAATGCCTTTGGGAGCCTTGCTCCCCAGTGGAGGATGTACAGGCGTGCCGTTGAGGTAAATCCAGTAGTTGCAGAGAAGTGTGTGAAGGCTCCCGATGTTCTCCATAACTTCCTGCGGAGGAAAACCTAGGCAACTGCAGTGAGGGGCAGCATCCCGGTTGGAGAGGTGGAACCACTTCCAGGTCTTTGCAGCAAGGAGCCTTTGCTATATTGACTGCTGGACTGTGCAACAAACTAACCCCTAATAATAAAGGAGGGGCTCCTTTTACAATTAAGTTAAGAATTAAGCTTTTGAAGCTCTACAATGTCCCTCTCTGTCCCACCCTGTCCTCTATATCTGTGACGCTATGCTCTTGCTCATCTGATGTTCTAACCTTTTCTTGGAAATTGGCAAAGCGCTTTGGTCAGCTTTTGTTGCTTTTAAATTGGCTTTTTAAATAAAATGGCTTGACACGACTTAGCCCAATGATGGATTGATGACCTGTAGCCCTGTAGCCTTTAACCAAGTGCTTTGGATAAGATCCAGCCAGCCCACTGCAACCCTGAAGGATAAGCATTTTTAGTGAATGAATGGACAGATGGATTAAGACTTGGTCAAACAAAGGGGGTGTCATTTCTTGTATACTCCATATGATTTTATAATTTAATAATAATATTCTAATGCACTTCACAATCATTAAGTGCAGCAGTGTGGTGAAGAACAGTGGCAGTAGGGGTGGCGTGCTTCTGGAATAAAGGAGTGTACTGTCAAGATGACTCCATAGTTTGCTGGCACAATTCAGTCCTTCATTCACTTCTACATTATTCAACCATACATTGAGTTCTACATTCACTCCGGCTTTTCAGTCCTGCAATGAGTTCTGCATTCACTCCTACAGTCAGTCCTACATACAGTATAGCCCTGCATTAATCTTTCTGCTTACAGTCCTGCATTCAGTCCATCACACAGCTTTAACAGAGGGCAGTTAGAGACAAGACGTTGGAGGGAGCAGTCGCAGTAAACAGCGTTGGAACTTCAGAACGTCTAGTTGGGTGTGCATGTGTGCCCAATACATTTCTTTTTTGCATTTGACCTCTTATGTTCTTGAGTAGTTTGAAACAGTAGTACTGTAGCGTATTGATAAAAAACAAAACTGTAAAAGGCCTTTGATTTTTTTTTTTTAACATCTAAATGATACAGAGTGTGTCTTCCTGAAAAAGTTCATCAATGGCCACGTGTACAGACTTGCATTTTTACAAGAAAACAGTTTCATATTGTAGTTAACTTGTGGAACTAATGCTAATTGGCCACAGCTAATAAAATTAAAAACACCATTGATTCTGCCCTTGGTTTTATGGGAACATTTGGGCACAGGGAGTTCACAGAGACGGAACATTTTTGGTTTGAAAGGGGTCACTGTTGACTGATGACGACTTGGGATCAAACCCCGTTTGTGATTTCAGCACTTTATCCTACAGATTTATTCAAAAATATTCATTTATTTATGACTAACATTCTGCAAGATCTGAGTAGAAAAAGTGTACGTGGTATTCACTTAAATTACTGGTCTGCTTTCTTGTCATCCAGCAAGCTAAGACCAGTCCTCTATTCATCCATCTGTCCGTCCTTCCAGAGAGGCTGACTCCTCGTGCCCTGTAGCCCAGGATAGGGCCTCTCTCCGGGGGGGACAGTAGCCGGCTTTGTTCCACTATCATGCCTCGCATTCCCCAGACCTACCCTGGGTTCCCTTACATGCCTGCTCTGTGGGCAAGCGAGCCAGCCTGCCTGCCAGCCAGCCGGGGGAACCAGCATCCAGCCAGACAGCCGGTCAGCCATCCATCCGTCCATTCATACATTTCAGCGGCCGACTTCTTGTACCCCCCCTGGCCCAGAACAAGGCCTCTCTCTGGGGGACAGTAGTCGGCTTTGTTCCCCCCCCTCCCTTCATGCCTTGCATTCCCCAGACCTGCCCTGGGTCCCCCCTCAAGGCACAGGGCACTGGGAGGGGCACGGGCCTCTCTACGCCCCCGTTTCCCTTTCTCTTTATGATATTATCGCTCTTTTAGACCCCCCCATCACACCACCACCACCACCACCACCACATCTCCTTTTTCTGAAGGTTTTCTCTCTCCAGCTCTAAGCTTTTACTGATGCCCTTTCTTGCTCTGTCTTTTTTTCACTAAGCCATAAAACCGACAGTTAACAACCTTGTCTCTCTTCTCTGAATCTCTCACATCCATTCTCTCTCCTCCACTCCCACACACTCTCCTTTTCTCGAAATCCTCTCCTCTGTAATTCAATTTTTTTTGGTTTGGTATAAAATTACACATATATATCATACCTATATATTCCTCCCCTACTCTCGGACCCCTTTTCAACTTTTTCTCTTGCTCTAAATTGTTCTATTACCCAAAGTTTTCACCCTGAAGTCGGCTTTCCAAACCATTCTGTAATGCAACCTCAGCACCATCCACCAGCTTCACCTCGCTCGCTCGCTCAACACAAAACACAAAAACCTGATCCAGCGCCAGTGGCTGTCTGTACCTACAGCCCACTTCTATTCAGCGAGGAGAAGGGTGGAGGCGTAGGCCATAATTAAAGATGGCGTCCTTGCCGCCGCACAATGGCTCTGCACAGAGAATGCTTTTATTGCATGTATTTTTCTCAACAGGAGAGTGGGCAGTCTACCCTCTGTGAGCATTTAATTGGTTTAACAGCTGGAGAGGAGGAGGAGGAGGAGGAGGAGGAGGAGGAGGAGGAAGGGAGGGAAGAGGGGGTCCAATAGAGGAGAGGAAACAAAGACATTCAAGAAAAGTGTGAGTCACCGGGATTTTAAATTTGTTGTGTCTGATGTAGATAAATTTATCAGCGGCAGTCTGATTTTAGATACTGTGCATCAGAGTGGAAATTAGTGATTTGCAGGCCTGTCACCTCCCATCTGTGTTCGTTAGCATCCAAATCGTTGGCAGGTAACACTTTCCCTGCAGCATCATGGGTATTATTATTATCTTAAAAATACACTAAGATTAAGAAGAGCAAGAGAGAGAGAGAGGCGCCGTGTCTTTTTTGTCTCATAAAACCGTACCGTACCTTCCACCCACTTGTGAGGCTGTGTGTGAGTGTGTGTGTGTGTGCTTGGGTGAATGTGGATGCTGACAAGTGTCTTTGTCTGTCCTCTGCCAATAAATGAAAACTGGAGCAGAGCCTTGGGGCAAGGTGAGGCCACAACGTTCCTCTGGAGGTTTCAACTAATGGAGATCCAGTGTTGGGTTGGAGGACCGGCCCCCAGGGGCACGGTTGGGGATTAAAAATGTAATCCATTGCACACATTAACCACGTACGGGCTGGAAATTGCAATCTGGGGTGTAAGAGGCCACAGTTCTGTACTTTTACTATCCCCTTCATTTTGCATCCACCCCATGTGGTTTTATAGGAATATTCTTCCAGATATGCTTGTTCCATTTCCCCCGGAGAAATGATGGGATCATATTTTCGAACTATTGCTGATTTAAGGAGCTAAATTCAGAAGATTATTTTCAACAATGCAGTCATCCGTAAACATTTTGAGTAAGGACAAACCTTACCCTGGGAAGAAACTGTTACATCCATGTTTAAAGCCAAATAAAATGACACTGGTATTAATAGTGTGGTAGTCATAATGCTTAAAGGCCCAGACACACCAAGCCGACATCAAAGAACTAGAGGCAATGAAGGCCGACTGTTGCGTTGCCACACGTTGCCTTTGTCTTGGCCGACAAGTTGCACTTGAACACACCACAAAGACTACAGCCAACGACCAGTTAGCACGTACGTTCTGCACCTGCGTGGGATGAAATAACTCTCCAAACCAGCAGGCGGCGGTAGTCTGTGTTCGTCATTCAAAAAGGGACTACTAAGACTTCTTAAAAGTTTGCGGGTCCTCTTTGCTCTTAACATTGGCGTTCTGAGGCTGATGGATCCGTGCATCACTCACCGCCTCTCCGGCAGTGCCCGGCTGCAAACCCGTGCATAAGGCAGCTACGGAGAATTCCGCTCAGCCAGTCCGAGCCCCCCACAGATTGCATCGGAAAGCAATACAGTTTTCATTATTTATCAATACATGTCTATCATTGGAAAGAGAGATAACTGGTTGCTCTGTGTGTTCAATCGTAAAGGCAAAGCGTGTCGGGTGCTCTTGGTAAACGGGAAAAAAAATCAGGATGAACAGGAAGGCAATCCAAAATATCAAAAATATCAAAACAAGTCTATCATATTTAGCCTTGTGCATTTTTTATCATATAATGAATTGTGCCCCTCTGTGCCCACTGCACCAGTTAAATAGGTTATCGGTGCATTTTCTCATCTGCAGTCAAATGGAGATGTTGATGGAACAGAGGATTGGGAGACGGTGGAGGTAGAGAGTCCACCGGCCGAGCACCAATACACCTTATAAATAGCAATGTGCAAGAGCACCTGGCTTTTTAAGGGATGATTAATTAAGAGCCTAAAACACGCCTTTGTTCCTCGCGCCTTTCTTTGCGCCCAGAATATGCACTGTTTAACTTGCAAAAGAGGAGTTGGACACACCCTAAATGCATTTGCGCCATGCACTATAGATCGTTTAACTAGGGCCCTAACACAACTCACAATAAAGGAAATAAACCACGATAGCAACTTAAAGGAGCGTTAATCTTTTTCTTCTTTTGTTTTTTACCACTTAGGGGCAGAACTTTACAACAAGCCTTATAAAGTCATGGCCGTCACAAAGTCTGCCTCAGTCCTCAGTCCCTCCCTCTCAGCCACACTCTCACATGTCCAGCCCCCTGCATTGTCTCTCTGTCCCTCCTCTGCAGCCACAAACCCTCTTCCCCCAGGCTTCTTCATTGCCATTTTCAATCCATCCACGAGATACACACCTGTTCCCACCTCCCTCATCAGCTCTGCAGTTACCTGGCCTTCCCCGCCCACCACCTCACCTGCATCTCATTCGCTCATCAGCCCTGCGGCATTTACACCAGTATCCCACATTCACACTGCTTTTCTCTTGATCTACAGTCTCCAGTATTCTACCCAAGTATATTTCTTTGAATATAAGCTACACACACTTTCCATATATAGAGGCGGTCTACGTATATCTTGTCATTTGTGCGTAAAGTCCTTGATATCTACTGTCTTATAAGCAGATTACCATTAAAAATAAGAGGGTTTACGCGCTCTATGATACCCCCCACGTTCTCTTCAGTGTGCCTGTTCATCAGCAGTATATCCATCATAATATGCCCACCTTGTTACTATCAAATGTTAGCTTTAGTGGAGGCCTAATGGGCAAGGTGGGAGGGTTTATAGATAGGTGGTAAACATGTGTGATGTGTTGAGGGGGGACTTCCCACAGCTACACTCCAGAGACAGAAAAGCTTATTTCACACTTCATTTCATTCTAATACCTCCTAGAACAACAGCACGGGAAAACACACTTACACACACACTCAAACAAACATCTCCGTAATATATTCCAAATGTGGGCAAACAAACACACACACACACACACACACACACACGAGCACATGAGCCTATAAACACCATACATTTCCACGGATGAACGAGGATCTACCCACACACTTAATAATGTAGACGGGTTTAGGACGAAGGGGAATAATAGAAAGAGTAATAAAATAAGGTTAAAAAGCAGAAGCATGATTGTGTTCTAGCAAAGAGTGTGTGTATAAGCGAGATCCTGTGTTTTCATTTAATCTCTAAGTAAAAGTGTTTTTTGTGTGGGTTGACAAAAAAAATCAATAGAGCACAGCTCATAACCTGTAAATGCATTCTTTTGAAATTCTATTAAAGGATTCTCCTCGGTATTGCAATTGTGCTAATAGACACAGTCAAATAAAATGGGAACACAACAATACCTATCCAATCTCCGAGGGTGCTTTCACACCTGAGCTTTTTGGTGTGTTTTAACTGAACCCTGGAGCGTTTCGTCAGATAGTCCGGTTGGTTTGGGTTGGTGTGAAAGCTCATTCCAACTCTGGTGTGGACCAAACAACCAAACTCTGGTCCACCTGATGACGTGGGTCTCGGTTCGCTTCCAAGTGCACTAGAGTTCAGTTCACTTTAGGTGAGAACACGATCCGACCCAAATATATGAAGTGAACCAAAGACACTTTTGGTGCCTTCAAATGGGGTCGTGTTTACCATGTTTACGAGAAGAATCCATATGAACGCCCCCTCTTGTCGTATTAATGACCTCCTAAGTGGAAAGTTTCTGAAAGCTCCAAGTTCATGACTTGTGACATGTTTGTTGAAATGGCGTAGGCCACGGAAGTACATTTTTCGGTGTATAATAAGTTAATACATTGTAATTTTAGTCGTATATTGTAATTCTTCATAATTGTAGAATATGTCTGAGGAAAATGTTGTCATTATACCTTTGCATTTCCTGCATCATGTTACCCACTTGCTAGCTTGCTAAATTGTTAGCTTTGGTGGCTTCTAGACGCCGACAGTAACGTTAATATTGTTGTTGCTTAGCAGCGGTGTTCTCACGACCTAACCACTTGAACGCCAAGAAGTATATCGTGTACACGACTTCCAATGTTGTAAACACGAGCTCACCAGTTCAATTTGAAGGCATCATTTTATTGCGCATGAATCAACATCGAGTCAGGTAGTAGCAGGTGTAAAAAAATGTCTCATAGACGTGTTGTAGGAATAAAAAATGAAACCAGAGGCTTTTCGTGTAAGTTAGTTTGAAGATAATGTTAGCATGTGGCTATAAAATAGTGTTTCAGGTGCCAAAAATGCAAACATTTTAGTCCATATTGGACTTTCCCAGTTACTTTAAATTGCACATTTGGAAGTAGATCCCAATTCAAGAAAGTAATATGGTAATTAAAAGAATTATTAGGATTCAATTAAAGACATGTAGACATTTAAACTCTGAAAGTTAAGTAGATCACACACTCAAAGAGATGACTAGAGGAATTAAAAAAATTAAGTTGACTTTACTTGCAAATTTATTTATTACGTACAAAAATATGAAGTAGTTTATACATAGACTAGTCTCGCTTAGATGCAAAAACTTGCCTTAATTGTTTTTTGAAGTAGATAAAGCAGGATATGTTTATCAGTAGCAATAGATTGCAAATAGCACATTCAAATATTGCATAAACACACTCATATGTTGCCACAGCTGTGACACGTCAGTTTGTCAGAACTAAATATCAACATGACACAGAAATACAAACTTGCACACACACAATAACACACACGCTTTCTCCTCATCACTAGCAGTGCACTGTTTATGTGCACAGTTACACATGTACATGTGCTCATAAGTCAATACTCTCTTGTCCGTGCACGTGCACACATCCATGCATGTGTGTTTAGTGAACCAATCCAATAATTGCATTGAGCGATTGGAGCTGACACCTTGCACTTTTCATGTTATCAGTCATTAGTGGGAGTGCAGCGCATTATGAGTGTTGTAGCCTCCCTCCACACACACACACACACACACACACACACACACACACAAAAATCCATCCCTGCCTGTCACATTTCATTCGTTCATCCATTGTTGACAAGAGAAAGGGACACATTTAAACCCAATTTCACAGCTGGGCCTGATTGGATATTGTTTGTTTATTAGTTTGGTTTTGCATATCACACGGCTGTAAACACTCAGTCAAGCATGAACTCAAGTGTGTGAGCACATACACAGAAGCATTATGGGACAAAATGGGGGACAGCAACACAGCGAGAGTTTTGGAACCCAACAGCCTGCTTGGGCCCTTCTGTGTGGAGTTTGCATGTTCTCCTTGTGCGGGCTTGGGTCCCGTAACCCTCGAAGGATAAGCAGTTATAGATAATGGTTGGACTGGTGGCTGAGTGGAAACCATGGATGTATTAAGAGAACTGGATGCAGCGTTGGGCCCCGTTCATTACTATGAAAGTTACTCAGTGGCGCATGAAGCCAAAATGGCTCAACTTCCGACTGGAAAAGTACCCACATCTTCCGGTGATCTTCTGCATCCATTGGGCCCATGGAGCAGGCGCTGTAGCGTCCGCTCGATCACATGGCTCGGTCACGTGCTCACAACCGTCATGGTGTCGTCACGGTTTGCTAACTCCGCCCCCCCGCTCCAGCCTTGGTCTGGGTCTCATTCACATGAACGGAGGAAGGGAAATCGGCTATTAGTGTATTCTACAACTTTTAGGACCTAAAGATTTAAATAAAGGCTATTAGAGTGTCCATACTGGGAAGTTGATTCACCTTAAAAACAAATTATCCGCTGAGTTACCGACGTTTATTTCCCAATGTAAGTCTATGGGAAAAAGTATTTTTGGGCCCAATGGCAGCAAGTGACGGACATGGAAGCTGCAGTACCGCCGTTTGGCCACTACGAAAATTAGCATCAACGACCGGCGCTCTTCCTGGGGGCTTGGTGGACACCTCCGATATTTAGTGAAAAACAAAAAATAAAACCCCACTGAAATGTCATTTAAAGGAAGCTTTTACTCTGCTGAGATGGAAAGTTGGCTTATTGAAAATCTGAAGATATAATAAAGGCTTATGAAAACAGATTTATGCATTTGTGTTATTCTGTCACCATTAAAAAGCCCCCAAAAAATTGTGTATACAGAATGTAACTGGGACTAAAATGTCATGATGTATCAGACTATCACACCCTTTTGAATTATATTCACATAAAGGTAGAGTGGAAAAATGCACAATTCACAATTTATGTAGCTGAAATTTTAGTTTAGTTTTAGTTTGTCTTTCAATTGTACTCTTCTTTTGAGTGCTCCTTCCCTGCTAAAATGTTTACAGACACTCATATGAACACAAAATCTCTGCTTTGCAGCACACCACTCATTTTTGTGTGTGTGTGGTGACACTGCTGTAGATCCATGCGCACACAAAACCTCCCACTTGGGTTTGTTTAGGGTCACAGAGATAGCTGCTCAGATCGAGTGCTAGCCATCTGGTGCTACATTCACCACGCCGTGGACTCATATGGAGCGTGTGTTCATGCATACGTGTGTGTGAGTTTGTTTAGTAGGGGAAGGGGGGCGGCGAAGAGCATGTGGCCCCACCCAGGGTACCTTCATTGTGTGCAGTGGTCTGGAACCTATGGATCACCACACCCCCACAGACACACACATACACACACACTCCAGGGAAGACAACTCGAGATCCCTTTTGGAGTGTGTGATGGTTAGCTGCGTTAAGAGGATGGTGAGGGGAGTGGGGGGTGTGGATGGATGAGAGGACGATGGGTGGAGGTGGAGATGATATAGTGCAGTGGTGAGATGGAGCGGAGAGAGAGGAGGGTAAAATGATGGCTCAGGGCAATGAAGATGGAAGTGGTGGCTGAGGTGAAGAGTGCAGCGAGGACGGCGACGCAGAGTTTAAAGCTGGATTTTCTCGCCGTGCACCCTCATGATATGCTCGGCAACCTCTGAAACGTGAGCTGCGTTCCACCAGCTTAAAATCATTTCATGTCATGCTCCCCACTGCCTGTGATGACTTACTCATTGAAAAGGTCCTAAAAGTGGGAACACTGAAAGCAGGTTTTGGAATGTAGTCTGACAGGTTTTGCGCCGGACCGCAGAGCATACTTAACCAACCCTCTCGATTTTCCCGGGAGACTCACGTTTTTCATTGCCCTCTCCCGGTTTCCTCCCGGGGTCACCATTCTCCCGTATTTCTCCCAATTTATGGCAAATTTTCATTTTTTTTTTCTCTTTCGTTATCTTAGCCTGTTTCTGGAACTGAACAGTGTGTATAAAATCTACAGTTTCCACCCGGACGAGAATAGAGCTACACCAACTGTCGTTTCCCGACAGAAGAGAGCAGTCTATGCTCACGACACAGCGCAGTTTGAGCTCATGTTTAAGTTGTGCTCGCCACAGCAAAAAGCCGTCGTGGCACGGCGCAAGCCATTGGAAATAACGGGTTTCAGAGTGCAGTGGTGCCGTTATGGCGTTGTGTCTGAAAGGACCTTCGGTAAGTGAGAGGAGGAGAGAGAAATGGAGAATCCTAAGAGAAAGAAGTACTCAAGCAGGAGCAAAAATGAATAAAACAATAAAATCGTGGGCTGCTGCTTGCAGCTTATCGAACCGGAACCAACATGTCGTTTGGAAACTTTCTTCTCTTATACGGTGGAAACCGCTTAAAGTGATCACGGTTACAGTGATCAACTGCTTATATGGATCAAAAAGCTCGGGACAGAATCATTCCATTACAAACGCTGTTTAAATAATTTGCTTATATTGATCAAGTAGTCCGGTTACAGTGTTCCTTTTGGGTCTTTCCATACATGACAACATGAGGGAAAACATTTTAAAACTACGCTAGACTAACGTTAATTGAATTTTCTTGTGCTTTTTACTTTACTCCCTTCATACGTCTGCTTTCCGGCTGGATACCTGAGGCTGATGCTGCGTGCACATTGATATAGTGTCAGGAAAAGGAAAGTAATTTTCTTTGAATATAAACAAATGCGCATGGGGAAAAGCACCTGTGGTTGAAGTCGCCTTCATCAAGTGGATTGATAATGCCTCGTCACATAATGTCCCCAAAGTGAAACTCTGCAGACCGGCTCTTCCGCACCACAACGCTGGCAGCTCATGCACACCGCTGCCCGTCTTCCTCCACACTGCTACCGGGTGAGAGAACAAGGAGCCCCCGCAAATGGGCACCGTTCTGCATGCACGCTTGCGCTGCAGAGCCGGCTGAAAACGGCAATACCTCACCCTCAGCGAGGCAAAAGGCTGAGGGATAAACAGCGAGCCAATAAAAGCGAAGCGGTCCCTTTCATTACTTTGTATTCATGTAATAAATATACAAATGTCAATTAGATGGGAATCTGCATGAGAAATGATGCACAACAACAAAAATTTGGTTATAATAATCATCCGCTTATAGTGATTTATTTGACCCGGACAGCTGTGATCACAATAAGCGGTTTCCACTGTATCTCGAAAATGGTTCACCAAAATGTTATGCAGTTGCTAAATCTGTCTTTATTTTGAACCAACAACGGTTAGTTTAAAAGTTTCTGAGGAGTTTCCGGAGGCGGCGAGTCACACCGACATCCCTGATTTGCATAAAGTAGCTTAAACCTCAACTTTATGCAAATGAGGCGCGGCCAACGTGACCCCCCGTCTCTTGAATCGCACTGCCATGCTACCAGAATGTATTGCACAGCTGCTTACATAGACAATGAATGGGAAGCATGGAAAGGACGAAAGCTGTGGACACATACCATTAGTGGATTTAACATTACAGACATGACTACTGACTATTTGTGTAACAATTTGGCCACAAATTCACAGACTGACCAGACACAGTCCAGCCATATACTCGGTTTTGATCAAGTCATGTTTTTTGTTTCTTGCCAACATTATGTAATATGGGGTTCGTTTTCATGTGTGATATTTATTTTCTGATAAAGATGTTGGCGGTGTGTTTTTTTCCCAATTAAAGAAACAAAGCTTTTATTTTTGGAGGACATTTCAGGCTTCAAAAAATCCTTTAACAAACCTATAATAATCTATCAGGGTACGCACCGTGCCAGAGGACCCATGCATGTGAAAAGAGAAAATAAAAATCAATCTGGAAAATCCTGTTACTGACAGCTGTGGGCGCAAACAGTAATCCAGCAGAACAGGACATCCTACCTCAGGGATATTTCCAATGGTGTATTAAAAGCTGCTCTAGTCAATATTTTTATGTCAGCGATGGATAAAATGACTATGTGTTATGTGAATGGTGTCACTTGCGGCCATGAACCCTCAGATAATTATCATTACTGGCCTATGTTGGTCTCTATAGAGCTTTTTAGTGTCTTTCAGCTCATTCTTTTGGTTTTCTGTCTCTCCGCTCTCATCAACCTTGTTTCCAGCTGCAGTGGGCAGCTGTTTTTGCGGAAAAAGCTTTTATGAATCCACTGTACCTGTACCTGCCCAGCAGCAGTTGGCAGACAGACAAGGTTATCGACTAGCTGGTGAACATAGTGGAGCGTTACGTAGCTAAAGAGCCAGATACAATATCTTTTTCATGAGATGCTGGAGACCAGACTGATGAGTTTTACATTGGACTAACATTAATCAAGTCAGAAACAGAAATATGACTCCAGATAAATACTAAAGCTGCTCAATGTATGAGCTGGATGTTTAAAAATAAACTACTGCTTGCTTACGCCCCAAAAAGCCCAGTCTGCTCTGATTGGTCAGCTGGCCCACTCTGTTGTGATTGGTCCACCAAACCAAACTCTTCGGACTCCGCTCCAGCTCTCAATCAAAACAATAACAGAAGGAGTAGTTTGATGACATTGTGGATGAGGTAATGTATAAAAGTTTTATTCACGTTACATTTAGTCACATTTATTCACGTTATGACATTACATTCTAATGAATTAGCCGCAAGTAACGTAACGTTAATTTGCTAACTTACCATTAGATGAGTTGACTGCCCATACAGCTAATCTTAAACGTTAACCAACGTTATGAGGTGAATTTCATCGAGGGTTGGCCCAGCACTGTGAACCGTGGTCAGAACAACCATATTAGAAACTAGAATGGCACTCGGAGAGCGCAGACCTCCGCCAAGCTGCCCGAGTATGATTACCCCCCCCCCTCTCCATTCAGCTTGCGCCATCATCCACGTGTATTTCCGTTTATGTTGAGATCAGCTGTACGTAGCTGAGCATCGTAAAACACTTCATTCAAACTGGACAGAAACTAAATAAAACTCACCTAAACCGTCGTCGTTACTCTTTCCAACAATCACCAAGTGTGCTTTGGTCGAACTCAACTGTAATTTCACCGAGTTTAATGTGAAAAAACGCTGAATCTACAGTCGCCATTGTGCTACACCCCACCCCTCAAAATTTTCATTCAAATCAATCGCGGTCCTTTGGAGTAAAAATGCAAACGGACAAACCAACAAACCAACAAACAAACCAACACCGGTGAAAACACAACGTCCTTCCTAGGCCTTCGGCCTTTGCGGAGGTAATAAATGTATGTGTCGAGCGTTGTTGTAACATTATAACGTTACCATACACATAAGCTTGGTGGCCACATGCTATAATATACTATGTCACCTGCTCTGCACGTCGCTTGTTGTACTACGTCACTTGCTGCGGACTTCCGCCGACTATCATTACAAATGTATTTGTGATACGTCAAAGAAAAACATAATCTGTGACAAAATACATTTCTCTCCAAACGTAATTGATAACACAGGTTAGTTGTATTTGAACGTAATTTTTAGGGGAAAGGGCTGTACTGTTGATGTTTATGAGGTAAATGTTACATCGAGACAAAGACATATTATTGAAAGGTTACAAATTTGTATGAAAACGAAAGGTGTACAAATGTTTTTCTTCAATATGGACTATTGGGTTATGGTTACAATAATGTAATGGAGAGGAGGTGTTTAGCATTTAAATGAGTTGGTGAAAGGTGTTCTGTCAGCCATTCAATGTATAAATGTATTTTCTGAAGAACGTGGAGGGGTGTGCGTATTAAAGCAAGAGAAGAGCGAGTATGAGGTGTGTGAGCCTGTTCTGTTAATAAATGTTGTATGACGAGTATAATCATTAATTTACAGCACGGATCCATGATGATGAAACATCATCAGGTGGACCTGAGAGTAAACACGCAAACACTGAGGCATTTGCATACACATGCATGTGGATGTCCTCTCATGCAAGCACAGGCAGCTAGCCATATATCAGTGTATATACAGTACACACAGAAACACACACACACACAATTTCACTCCTTGTCAGATTTCATTTTCCAGATGACCAAACAGAAAGAATTAATTTCACAGCTCTGATTGGTTAATGACTCTTTGTTTATATGTGGTCATTTTGTCTGTCTGTCTGTAGAAAGCCCACATTATCTTGTGGCAGAGTGCTTTGTGGAGTGACCGGCAATGAGATGCCACAGCCTGTCTGCTGCCAGTTTCATAGTAATGGCTAAAAATGATTAAAAGGGCACTCAACCGATTTTACGTGTCTGGAGGAGTGCTACTCAGCCTGTGGAAGCAGTAGTTCAGCGTGTTGCTGTGGCTCTGGAGGCCGCCTGACAAAATAGCCATGATGATGTCATCCGTGTTAACTCAGATTGAGTTGTGAGACGACAAATTTATGACAGAATTCATGTGGTTTACGGCCCGCCGACCATGTTCTAATCCACTATGAAAATAAATTGATTCATGATGGGAATTTTTTTGTACTTTGAATGTAAATAAGGTGCCAAAGTGCATAAAAAAAAGCATCAAAAAAGACTTGTTTATTTAAAACAAGTGCCCGACAGAGTGTTTATGTGTTTATTAAAGCGGCAGTAGGCAGAATATTTGTGGTATCCTTGGGCAAAAATTCCATAATAACTTTTCAGTATATTGTAATTCAAGTGTTCTGAGAGATAACTAGACTTCTGCACCTCCTCATGGCTCTAGCCCGGGACGGAAGACTTTGGCCAATCACAGGTCATTTCAGAGACAGAGAGAGCGTTCCTATTGGCTGTTCATTCAACAGATGCAGCTGTCAATCACTCGCGAACTCCGATCCGATGAATGTAATCGCCAGAAGTAAAAAGCTAACGTTAGGCTATAAACGAACTACACGACCGTTGCATGGGCGTGAGTATACACAACGAGGCTGTAACAGCGGACGAGTCGGCGTGATGACATTTAGTAGTCTCATTTAGCCGCTTGTTAGCAACCGCCTTTTTTAAGACACATGAAGGCTTCAAAATTCAACAACAAAACGTTAAAATCTCTTCAGCTTGTGTTAACCACAGACCTTATTTCAGGCATCTAACTAAAAACCCATTGACTTCTATACGAGGGAACAGGAAGTGAAAACGCTAAAAACGCTAACTCATTTCCGGGTTTTAGGACTCATTCCTGCAACATCCTATAAGAGAAAACTGTTGAAACTCAAGCTGGACAACCACAGTTCAAGTAGGACATTCACGTCACCTCCGGTCACCTTCATAGCTTCAACACACAAGCAGAACTCTAGCTTTACTACACACACACACACACACACACACAACAAAGACGTTAACAGGGTGAGAGCTGGCCTCCCCTCTTGGCGTTATCTGATCTGCAATGCTAATCTGCCGTGTTTGTCTCCTGTCAAAGAACTGTTTATTGCTGATTCTCTCAATACACTTAATCCTGTTTGAACATGCAAATGAGAGAGCGAGGAACAACACGCACACACACACACACACACACACA
>CAKAOI010046702.1:28279-47197 GCA_916701655.1 Sebastiscus albofasciatus | reverse complement strand
ATCAAAAAGGCCTGTGGCTCCACCAAAGCTAACACAATGTACTGAATCACAGACTATAATCTGCTACTGACATGCGTAAAATTCAAATAAGGAGGGCTAACCACAATGCCATTGAAAACTAATTTGCTGCACCAATTTAATGGTGCTTTTTTTTCTGTACATGTTATATGTTGAGGTCACATTGTGGCCCATTGTGCACAGAGATGTCTGTGTTATAGGACCAGACCTGTTGGACCTGCAGGTTTTTGGTCACGGGCACCTTTCTCTGATTCTTCTGAGATGCTTTGATGCAAAAACTCTCTGCAGACAACCAGAACAGACAGACCTGAACACATAATGGAGGGTGGACTTGGTGGGGTGTAGTCAGTGGTGCAGCTCTTATTACTCATTGGTTGCCTCAGACACAGCAGCTCTGCCTCTCTCTCTCTCATAAATGCGCTCCCACCGTCGACCAGAGCAGATAATCACAGGCCACTGAGAGAGAGAGGACACACCTTCTGCTGATTTTTGCTCACAGTTTACTCGGGGATGCATTTTCGATTCACGAAAAGGTGTCATCAGTCCAAGATTTGAGTCGTGTTTTCAGCTTCTCTATTTTTGCGCATAGGTTATCCTGAGGCTGCTTTGCTCCAACTCGAAGATGACTGGTGTTTTTGAGAACTTAAATACTGATATGCATACGAACCAGATTACCTCAAACAATTACCACAGCTTGCACAAATCGCAGGAGAGCCCGACTCTGCCAGTGTCCACGGCCACGGACAGCAGCTATTACAACAGCCAGCAGCCTGGCCATTGCGCAGGCTCTCCGTTTGGCCAACTTGGCTCCTACCAGTACCACGCCAACGCCACGAGCACTGTGCCATACAACGCCAAGGCATACGACCTTGGTTTCAACTCATCGTATGGTGCATACAGCTCCTACGTTTCCAACTCCTCTCCTACTCCAGCAGATACAGGTAAAGGAAGCTCTTAAACTGATTTTTTAAAAAATACATTTTAATTAATTTCATGCTTTGTACTCCTCTGTACATATTAAGCTATGTCATGTTTCAGTTTGAAATGATACCATTATTTAATACTTCAGAAAACGTGCCTGATATCACTTCAGCTATTCAGCTTATTTTGATTTTATTTGCATAAATAAGTTATAAAAATACAGCATATTTTGTGAGGGGAAATCTGTGTTTTTTTTCTCTACATGTTTTTTCTTTCTCAAATGACACTTTTGTGATGAGTTAGTTGCATTATCCTCTGCCAAAGGTTGCCTCTTGTAAGCTATGCATACACTTCAGATAGATTTGTATAGTTTGTTGTATGAGGAGCAATTTGAATCATGCATTAACACATAATGGACGAGATAATTAGCCTATTATGTGTTACACTTTTTGCACAGATGCGCACAAAACACTGATGGTGACTGTTCAATTAATGTTATAATAATAATAATATTGTCAAACACAAATCTCAAGCAAACTTGTGATTTTTTTTGTAGGCATTATAATAAACAAATCTGATAAAAACAAAAACAAATTAATTATCAGGTGTTTCCTACACATATCTGCTAAACACTAACAAATAAAAACTTACTTTTGCACAGATGCGCACAAAACACTGATGTGACTGTTCAGTTTAATGTATAGGCATATTGTTAAACACAAATCTCAAGCAAACTTATGATTTTTTTGTAGGCATTATAATAAAGAAATCTGATAAAAAAAAATAATTATCAGGTGTTTCCTACGCATATCTGCTAAACACTAACAAATATATTGGGATAGTTTATATATTATATTATATTATCATTCTATGATATATGAGTTATTAGAGGAGAAGTGAGAAAGGGGTAGGGAAATATAAGTTTAACTTCTACCTACTCCTTTTCGGACACTCTTACGCTTGTTTTTTTATTATTTTGTATCTGTTTTTATTTATTTTATGTTCGAAATAAAGTCTTTCATTCATTCAAAAAAAAATCTGATAACTGCGTAATAGTTCTATGCTGTGAATTATTTTTTGGATGTTCCCTCAGAGAAAGAAGAGCGTGAGCCAGAAGTCCGGATGGTTAATGGAAAACCAAAGAAGGTCAGAAAACCTCGAACCATTTACTCCAGCTTCCAACTGGCTGCACTTCAACGGAGGTTTCAGAAGACGCAGTATTTGGCTCTACCAGAGCGAGCTGAGCTGGCAGCCTCCATGGGCCTGACGCAAACACAGGTGGGTGCATCTAAAGACAGGGATTCATGCAATGTCAAATAGACGATACGATACGATACGATACAACTTTAGTTTGCACTGAAATTCATTTTGCATCCATAGGCAGCTCAGTTTTAGAAAAAGTACACACACAATAGACATACTGTTACCATAGACAGACAAAAAACACAAAACACATCACAATTATTCACACATAACCCATTACAAAAATCACCATCTGTCCTCTGGAGTTACACTTACTTTATACATCCTATATGCCACTTTATAGACTGCACATATGCACATATTACATTTTATTGATGGTCTGCATACACTATGTTCACCCATTCACTCTGTATCTTTTATATCTCTATTATTGTTTTGTTTTTTATATTTTTTGTACACCTTTACCTCTCCTGTGTTTCACTCTGTTTGCTGATGTTGCTGCTTTGACACTTGAATTTCCCTCCGGGGATTAATAAAGGTTCATTTTATCTTATCTTATCTTGTCTTTAGCAGCACATTAATTATTATTTAGCAACAAGATGGACTGATGGACAAAAGCCTGTTCTTTACCCTGATGCAGGTTAAATGTAGGGACTCTGAATCTGAACCTCTTGCAGAAGTTGATATTTAAAACATGCAAGGGATCAGAAGAGATGCGGTTGGCAAGTCTGAGCATACTCTTGTTGTGAGTTGCTTGAAAGGAGGCTGTCACAGGTTGGCCAATGATCTTCGCACAGATTTTGATTTGGATATAGAGTTTAGTTTTACGTTTTAAAGATATACTACTCGATACTCTGAATCACTGAACTGAAAAATAGAAAAAAATAATCTGGCTACTGGCTCCAAATGATCTGCGAAGAAAGTAAATGCTGCTGCTGTATCTTCTTACAAGTAAATTCAATGTGAGGGGATCATGATAGGGTGGAGTCTATATCATAACTCCCAGGTATTTGTTTGAAGAGACCTGTTTAATTATAAATATCCACTAATGTGAAGAGAAATTAAAAACTGTGAGGGGATGATTTGAGCCGGAAAATAATGATTTTAGTCAATATCCTCAGTAAAATATGTGGCACCGAGCACCAAAAACAGCCATCCTCAATCAGAACCTGAGCTTATTGCTTGACAATCCATTGACAAATGGCACATCCGTGAAGAGGACCTACTCCCTATGTAGATATGAAGGGCTCATTCTAAGCTAACGAAAACACAATGGTTTTCAGTTTCAGGTGATTATGCACTAATGAAAACATACTTATGAATATTATATTATATTTCTGCTAATAGATCCCCCAAAATGTTACACACTGTTCCATCATCATTATTCTGCACATGATTATGGCAGATTATGCAGAAACACACTATAATGAACATATTTTCAGGCTTATTTATGGTTTCAGACTGTGGTCATGGAGCGCTCTGTTGATTTCTACTACTCCTCTGTTGAGCTCTGAGTTCTGTTAATATTTCTGAAACGTCAACTCATGGTGTGCAAATGGTGTGTCATTGAAAAGATCTCAGCTTTTGTTTGCCTTTTGAGCTTCTGCAACACAAAAAAAACAAGATGACAGATGCAGAAACACACTATAATAAAACATAATGATTGTATTGTTCTTTCTCCAGGTCAAAATCTGGTTCCAAAACCGACGCTCCAAGTTCAAGAAGTTGTGGAAAAGTGGAGAACTCCCCCCAGAGGTGCTCGGTGCTTCCAGTGAATCTCCCCCCTGCACTCCGCCAACTACTGCCTGGGACTTTCCACAGACTCAAAGAATGAACAGTGTCAACTCCAGTTTACCTCAGAGCAGCAGCAGCAGCAGCCCTCCCAACACGACTGCAGCGCCTTCATCGTTTTTGGCCAACTACTCCTGGTACTCCACCACGAACTCTGCTGCGCATCTGCAGCCTCTCATCCAGCATCACCACAACAACGCCATAAGCGCTGGGACGATATTCTGAAACAAAACAAACAAAATCGGGTTAAAATCGGACAATACTGGTGAAAAAAACAAAAAAAAACAAATAATATCTTCATTTTACAGACCTCTCGTGTGTGCGTCATAAGAACTTTACGCGCCATAAGAACTTTACGCGCCATAAGAACTTTTACGCACAAGCATAGGAAGTTAATGGAGCCAGACAGGCTCATGGATTTTGCCAGTTTTTGGTAAAAGGGTAGTCACAGATTTCTACAGTTATTTTTGTATTTATTTATTTTGTTAATGTCGAGGGATGAGTGAACCACTATTACCCAAAGCAATCCACACAGCGTGGGCGCTATAAGCCTACTTTTACGTCACTTTTTTCTTCTTTTTTTTTTTGCCATTTTCTGCAAAAACAAAAACATTCATCTGCAGGACACGCTGTCACAAATGTAGCACAAGTTTAACTGTATCGTGCCTTTTTTCAATATGACCTCATTTTGTTGTGCGATAAAACAGTAATTAATACCTTTTATCAATTCCTTATTATGTCATTAGTTGATTTGAATATAGGCCTACTAAGTGTCTGAATCCACGTTTGTAAATATTTTACCACAGCTTTTTTGATAGCCCATGTCGCTTTGACTCTCTTTTTTTTTAGGCTATTTGGTGCAAATCCATTAACCCACCGTAAGCTACTGATTGTCCTTCCCTCTGATTTAGGCTACTTGTATCACACTTAATTGTATTTTTGTCTTATTTATTTTAGCAGTGTTCCATATATGGCCAGACGTTATTTAAATAAAAATGTTTTCTGTGAATTTTGCATCCCTCAATTTCTTTAAAAAATGGTTTCTGTGCACATTAATTTTTCTTTCCTAACAGGCATATGTATGACTGCCTTAGTCGTTTTGCTATGAGCCTGCTTAGGGATTTATGTTTGTATGTATTTGTAGTTTATTTTAGTTACTTTATTTTACAGCAATTCAGGCTATTTTTTTTAAAGCATACAATTAATGCATGATTTTCCCACGTCAAAATAGCTTTATCTATTTCAGAAAATGATATCTTAATATTATAACCTGTTATGGGAAACTGCTCCATCTCTTTAATAACAACCAGGCTGACACAAACATATTACAGGGATTTATTTAATAATAAATAATGCTTGTGATAAGGCAAGGCAAGGCAAGTTTATTTATATAGCACATTTCATACACAAAGGCAATTCAAAGTGCTTTACATATAAATAAAAGCAAGATAAAAGAGCACAAAGTGCATAAGATAAAAACGAATAAAAGAATATAAAAGTATAAGTTAAAAGAAAAAAATAAATAAAAGGATAATAAAAACAATCAAAAGACAGTAAAGTGCAGCATTTGATCAATTAAGAAAAGTGTCTGAGAACAGTTTTTGGTCTTGAGTCTAGATTTGAAAGTGGCCACTTGTTGGTGCATCTTTGATCTCATCTGGAAGTTTGTGAATAAGCTGAAACTCTTTAAAAAATTACCATAGTGGGAACATTTGCAGTGTACAGCAGCAAAGGGGATAGTGCAAAAAACAAGATGCATCAGCTAACACAGTAAAAAAAACAAAAAAACAAAACAAAGTGTAACAAAATATGAACCATTTAAATAGAAGGAAGTATAAAAATAGGAGCAGTATATACAGTATTGACAATAAACAGACTATTAACAAAATTGCACAAGTGGAAAATTATATTGCACAGTGAGAATGAATGAATGAATTAATGAAATTCCACCTGAAAATATCAGGTTATTGTCAGTTTTTTGGTGTGTAAGTGGTCTACTGGGAGCAGTACTGGTTGTGGAGTCTGACTGATTAATATAACAGTTAACCTGTCTTTAATATACAACCAGACTGGGGGAAAAACTCAATAAATATATTGGAAAAAAATAAAAAATACAACCAGACTGACACAAACATGTTACAGTGATTTATTTAAACTAGTTACCTGCTTGGAATAAGCTGTAAAACGCACACCTGTAGCTAGATAACACAATTAAATAACATAGCTTATTATGATAACCTTTAGCTGCGTTGCTAGGCGACAACCATGTTAGCTCAGCCGTTAATTAGCTAAGCTAGTTGGCGGCTGGATTTTAAAGGTCCCATATCGTGCTCATTTTCAGGTTCATACTTGTACTTTGTGTTTTTACTAGAACATTTTTACATGCTGTAATGTTAAAAAAACAACTTTATTTTCCTCATACTGTCAGCTTGAATATACCTGTATTTACCCTCTGTCTGAAACGCTCCGTTTTAGCACATTTTGAGGAATTGCGACAGAATTGAGTTGCTAGGCAACAGCTTGGGTACATGTGTACTTCCTGTCAGCTGATGACATTCACATACACTGCAACAGGAAATAAACTGGGACACATAATGTTTATGTTTAAATCTGTGTAAATGGTCTAAATATTGTATATTTGTGACATCACGAATGGGCAGAAATCCTGACAGCTTGTTTCAAATGCAGAGTTTCTGAATATGGGCTGTGTGTATTTCCCTGTGGATTGAGTGTTTCGGTACTTTCACAGTATTTATATAGGACTTAAGCCTGCTTTTTAATAAAAAAACATGAAAATCTCACTTTTTTATAATATGGGACCTTTAAGCTAGTTAACTTTTAAGTTAGCTAACGTTACACTGATTAAAAGCTACTTCTTATATACTAACATGTGGGTTTTAATTAGTTACTAGGTGCTATCACAAGCGTGAACAGGGTAAACAGCTGTTATTTTTACTCGGTTCCGTCAGCAGATGATTAGCCGAACCGTGGCTCATTCAGGGCAGAGACAGGCCGAGGCAGGCAGACAGGGAAGCCCGCGGCTCAGTGCTCAGAGGACGGGGAGGCGACACAACAACACGCCCTGGCATGCGGAGAGGAGGGAAGACTTCCTCAGACTCTGTGGAGTCAGGGAGTCGCTCTCCAGACGTTTTATGAACTCAGACTAACAAGAGAAAAAGGAGAGGAACTAGGTCCAGAGACAGCCTGGAGCTACTACAACATCATGGAAACATTTCTCAACAAGTAGGCTGACGTTAAAGCCTCTGATCTCTGCAGACGAGCAGCTTGACCTACATTGTTTATGTGGCTCATGCAGGGCCTGCTGGCTAGCTATAGCTGCGTGCTTATGGAGGACTGAACCTGCCAAAATAAAAATAAATTAATTGATCAAATGTGACATGAATTGATATTTCTGTTTTAATTTGCTTCTTTATTTATCCTAATCCTAATTCCTGTATTTATTTACTCTTCTGTTTAATTTTCCATAACATATTCACTTTATGTATTTATTTTTATAAATTCTTTAGTGTGTTTATTTTGCATTCATGTTTTTCTATTTATTTTTACATGTGTATATTTATTTAATTTATTTTTTTAATTTTAATTTATTTATTTTCACATATATAAAACTGCACAAAATCCAGTCAATGACAAAAAACAACAAGAAATGTGTCAGGAGAGGTCAAGAAGCCACAGGCTTATACAAAGGACCTCCCCCTAACCCCAGGAGAAAAAAAAACAATAACAAAAAAGGAAGAAAGATCTAAAATAAAAATTTTAAAAATACAACAAAAGTTAAACAAAAACAAGAAGTAAACAAAAAGTGCAAAAAAAACAACCAAACAGTTTAAAGCAAATCAATAAAAACAATGAAATACATACAAAAAAACAGTACAGAAAAAAGAAAATGTATCTAAACATGCATTTATTTATGCATGGTTTTCCCCTTTGTATTTCAGCCCCTATTTATTTCCCAAAACTTATATGTCTGTATTCTTTTCTTTATACATTTCTTTAGGCATTTCTGCCTCATAATGCAAATGAAGGGGGCTGTCACTCTGGTGTCATTCATAAATAAATATAAAGTAGTACAAGTAAATAAAAAAATAAATGCAAAACTAAATTTTAAAAAGAATAAAAAAATAGATACATAGATAAATAAAAAGGAAAATTAAACAGAAGAGTAATACATAAGGGAATCAATACAAAGATAAATAAATAAAGAAGCAAATTAAAACAGAAATATAAATTGATGTCACATTTTTATCAATCAATTAATGGCTACATTTATTTTCAATATTATCTTTACTGCATTTAATGACATATTTATTTATTTATCGAGTAATTTATTTATATATTAATTTATTTTTTTATTTTGGCAGATTCCATCCTCCATACATGGTAAGGCACACGTCCAAAAACTAAATATATTGCTGCCAGGAAAACCTTTTTTTTAATTTTAGATATTTTATCAGAGCTATTTTGACTCAGAGGGGGGCTTATTATTAATACACAGTCCCATCACTTAGTTCTCATTCATGATCATCACTGTCTATCCCACACGCTTCCCTTCAAACAACCACGGGCCATAAAGTGGGATCGTTTCCTTGTAGCCTACAACATAATTAGGACTGTAGCTTGTCAGCGGTTTGCTATATCTCCATGATGGAGCTGACAGGAGCAGATCTCAGGCTCATGCTGCAGGTCTGTGCAGTGCACCAACACATTGCATGTACACATAGTTTGGATAGTATGGATAGTTTGCTGCAGATTTAATTTATCTATACTGTTGTAATTAAACAGAGAGTATAACATGCATGACAGACCTGCATGATCACTGCACCATTGACTGAAATAACAATATTAGCTGGTTTTCACTCATGTGTGGTTATGACAGCTGTGAAGTAATCAGCACAAATGTATGAATATGCTACTATTTTATCGATTTTGTCCTAAAAAAATAATATAAATAAGTGATTTCTGGATGTTTTCTGTTGCTCCATATATATATATATATATTGTGTGGATGATTTGCTGCAGATTTAATTTGTCTATACTGTTATTGTACAGAGAGGATAACATGCATGCTGCATGATCACTGCACCATTGACTGAAATAACAATATTAGGTTTTCACTTATGTGTGGTTATGACAGCTGTGAAGCAATCAGCACAAATGTATGAATATGCTACTATTTATCGATTTCGTCCTCAGAAAATTGAAAAAATAAATGATTTCTGGATGTTTTCTGTTGCTCTATGTGACTTCCTTGGTGAATTACAGCCACTGTGGTTTTAAAGGCCTACTTTTGCATTTCTCCAGGCAACTTGTAAATGCCATACCCCCCTATCCTAATTTATACTCTGATCTGTAATTTCATCCACATTTGAGCATTCTGGCTTTCAAATCTGAAAGCCTGCAATTACTATATAATTCTTCGCAATTTTAGATGTCCTAATATGGGGTGTTATTTTTACACAAGACAATTTCCCGCTAGTTCAAGCATCAAAATTGTCAAAGTTGTATGTACATAATAAATGGGGAATATATCAATGCATATTTTTTTTTGTGCCTAACATCTTGACTCAACGATAATTATATCCGTGTGGAGCCTACGCAGAATTAGCCTGAATTGCATGGTAACTGCTGCTTTAAATTTTAAAAAATTACTCATAATTTACCCCAAAGATTACCAAGATCTCGAGTGCACAATGTCATCAGCGTAATGAGGAGTAAACATTTATGCTAATAATCCTACATTTTTTTCCCCTAACGGCTATAAAGAGGGGAAATAAAGCAGACATTTTCCAGTCATATTCTGAACTCTGCTGCTATAGCTTAGACACCAACACATGGGACACATTTAGTGGGATTTAAGCGCTTATCTTGTGTCTGCTGCTGCAGGCTGCTGCAGGATGCTGCTGCTGCTCATCATGCTTTCATGCTGATTCCTGCAAAGACTGAGCTTGCCTCTTCATTTTCAAGCTGAAAGGTGTGTATTAAATGTTTATATCTTAAATATGCACTGGAAGTACGATTGAATGCATGTCAGATAAGAAGCAAAAAACAGGAAGATTCATTAGGCATCCTTTTTTTTCATGCATTTATTTATTTTAATGCTTAGTCAAATCTGTGACTCTTTCATGATGTAAAACTAAAGATCTTGTAACTTTGATTTTAAAAATAATCCAGTGTATTTAATGTGCTGCTTTTGGTGAAAAAAAGAAGTCCTATAGTAAAAGAAAGCTGTAGAGGATGTAAGGAAAAGGAGGCAACACATGTTCTCTCATCTCGTCGCTGCTCTCATTACTCTTACATTGTGCTTTGCTAATTTTGAAGCCTCTTCGCATTGACACAACTCCGTGATGTACACCTGCAAGCAATTTGCCAAGCCTTACACATAAGGCTAAGTCTAAGGGAACAGTGACGAAATGGCAGCTCACCTATTTCGCTTTTTTTTTTCTCCCCCTCTTCTCCTTCCTATTGCAGCAGCACATTTTCTTTCAGAGCACTATCTCTTTTGTCCAAGGCAGAAAGATCCTCCGTGCGAGAAGAGAAAAAAAAAATGCTCATAATTACCTCAGAGATAGGAAACTGCATTAGAATAAATAAGGGGCGAAATTACTGTAATTATGCTGTGGTTTGATGGGCTCAGCTCGTATAATCAAGAGGAGAATACATGCGAAATAACGCTGACCCTCTTGGATGTGCAGCTGCGCCTTTCTGGGTCTAGGTAGGCAGATTTATGTTCACAGCAGCACAATTCATATTCTTTCTTAATGGTATCGAAATATAGGCCTATTCTACTTCTGTAGGCGTGCTCACAAAGGACCGTATATGTTCTCAGTTTTGTATTAAATTAACAATAGAGACAGGGATGTTATACAAGGAGCAGACATTATAAACTAGGCCAGAGCTTATTTCTTCTTAGTACCTCTGAAGATGAATATATATTTTTTAAACTGATGGTGTTGCTGTATCAAAACTGCACCAGCATTCAAATAATAATAATAATAATAATAATAACAATAACAATAACAATAACAACAATAGTTATAATAATAATAACAACAATAATATCAATAACAATAGTTATAATAATAATAATAATAGTAATAATAATAATTATAATAATAAAAATAATGATGGTCTGATTTTCCATTTTAACATAAATGAATAAATGAAACAAATAAGAAAATAATTAAGTGCTCGGTTATGATGTGATGTATACAGGCTAATGCCTCTCTGGGTCGTGTTAAAGAGAAGCTTTGCAGGCCGCACAAATTGCATCAAATTTGTCAGTGCAACTGCAAAATATGTATTTATTCATAGATATATTGCAGCTGGAGGAGAGCGAGTACAGGCTACAATTGGCGCATCTGAATTTCTTTATTTCATTCTTTGTTTCTTCTCAGGCATGAACATTGTCATTTCCAGATTCATCGTTTGTTCTGTTTTCTCGAATATTTTGCCTTATTTTTTTCTATTCTTATTTTCTGTTTTTTTTTTTTCATTTTCTTATTTTTTTCATTAATAGTGTTTTTGCCCAATGTATAACCAGTCCAGTGTTAATGGTGTTTGAATGGACAGGTTAATTCCACCATGTGTGAAAGGCAGTTTGGCATTTTCTAAAAAAAAATCCTAATGAATAAAATGCACAAAACACATTTTTAAAAATTATATTTAACCAAACTAGTGGAATTTTAACAAATTTTACAATAAAAAAAATAATAATAATTAAAAAGGCTTACTGCACGACTGCGTAACTAGAGTAAATGAATAACGTGTGAAGGCCTTTGAACTTTTTCACTTTCACTGATCTCCATCTGATCCGCCCTCTGATCCAGTCTTTTTGCAGCACCTGCCTCTTGCGCAGATTATTCACTTAACACACAAAGTTGATCTCTCCCATTCAGGGAAGAAAAGAGGGATTGTAGACAAATAGAAAAGAAGATTATCTTTAAGAAAAGCTGAAAAGAAATAAGCGATGTTGTTGAATGAATCCAGGTCTCCCGCACCGCTACGGTTTAATCTCAATAATAGAAATGATCTCGGCCAAATGAGGTTTCTGCCCTTTTTTTTAAATTCATGTTCTTTTTGTATTTTCCATTTAATAAAATGAAGCAGTAAAAGACATCTTCGTGAGTCCGATTTTCTTAGATGCAACGTCAGATTTCTATAATTCTTATAGGTCACTCCAGATGTTTGACAACATCTGCAACCAGTGAGCAGCTCAGCAGGAAAAGCATGTAGGCTAAACGCTAAACACGACCATAAATCTAACCGACGAGCCTTTTGCAGCTCACACGGTGTCTGCTACAATAACCAACATGATACTGCTTTGTGTCAGCTCACATTAAACCTGCACCATGCTGAAGCCTTTTCTTTTCACATGAGAGGAGGAGGAGGAGGGTGCATGGAGGAGTGAATGGTGAAGGGTTGAATCAGACACCTTTTCTTGACATAATTTAAATCATTATTTTACTGCTTTTGGAAATTTTGCACATTATGTACATAAACTTCAGAAACAGATCAATAAATTAAAGTGATCAATACAAAACTAAATATTTTCTATGTTGACTAAACACATCTCGACGAATACAGAAAGCCTAAAACCCTGTTTCACAGCGTATCCAGTATACAGCACAAAAAAACTGAAAATTATGTACAAAATACAGTGACAAATGAGCTGCTCACCCTCGGGATATTTTTTTCTTCTTCTTCTAAAAGCAGCAAAATTGTCAGGCCTTTTACATTTTTCACATAACATTGGGGCATCACGGCATAGAAAAAGCTTTGCTTGCGTTAGTGCAGCATTAACAACACAGTGTTGTTATTTCAAAAAACACACTTACAAAAATGAACACAGACTGACCTCGACAGAAAAAACTAGTCTGAATAATTTAACTTAAATAACAAACACATAAAACAACATAGTATAGCGATTTGAGGCTTTTTGCACAATATGGTTGAATGTGCTTTAAGCATAATGATGGAATTTATTAAGTATTATTTGGTTAAAGATACACCCCTATGTGGCCAGATTTTCACTTTCACTTTGGGCCCAACACATCTGGTGTAAACAAACACGTGTTTTTCTTATAATAAACAGAATAACTCACACAAATATGATTTCATAGTAGCGATTTGAGGCTTTTTGCACAATATGGTTGAATGTGCATGTAAGCATAATGGTGGAATTTATTACGTATTATTTGGTTAAAGAAACACCCCTATATATGGTCAGATTTTCACTTTCACTTTGGGCCCAACACATCTGGTGTAAACAAACACGTGTTTTTCTTATAATAAACAGAATAACTCACACAAATATGATTTTTTAAAAAAAAAAAAATAGACACAAAAGGGATAAACAGCAGCCCCAAAAAAAGATCCATTGGTCTACTATTTCCTCTGACTGTCACAGACTTGTTGCCCGTGGACACATTGCCTTTCAGTCTCTCAGCTTCTTCTTCTTCCTCTTCTAGCTGCTTGCTGTCCTCCAGTATGAGGAGGAGGCCACTGTCGCAGTAAACTCTGGGGTTGTTGTTGTTGTTGTTGTGTATTCTCAGTGCTGAGAACCCTTCACCATCCAGATACACTGAGCCATGGGTGTCTTTGAGGTCTCTGTTCACATGAGCTGTGACTGTTGCATAGACTCTTGGTGCGTGGTTGGGTACCATGAGGTGTAGCTGGGAATGTAAGATCCGGTCGTCCCCACCGAGGTCTTCACGGTGGTCGGAGAGGTCCACACCGGAGCCACCACCGAGGGAGAACCGCTCGACAGGCCGCGGCCGGTGGCCAAAGCGTTAGCGTCGATGGTGCCACCGCCTTGTTTCATCAGCTTCTTGAATTTAGAGCGTTTATTCTGAAACCAAATCTTCACCTGCAGGGAACAAAGGAAATCATTAGAAAGTGGACTGTTATGGAAGAATTACGCACGTTTTACGCACGTTTTACGCACGCATGCAGCAGGTTTTATCATACAAAGTCAAGAGTAAAAAAAAAAAAAAAAAATTAACAGACCTATTATATATTGCCCTTAATTATGTTATTACTGTGTTATCATTGATATTAACACATGAATGACAGGGTATAGGCTAATATTCAGACAAACAAAATAAATCCTTAATTTGGTGTCAAACGTTGAATATTATCGTTTTGATATGTTGTGCTATATGAATTGTAATAATTGAATAATAATAATAATGATAATAATTCATGTTGTGAAAACAAATTACATTTAAAATGTGTAAAAAAAATGCGTGATGGTTTATTTGTTTTGCACAATTTAAGACGATACAACATAACAAAAAAATAAATGAATAATATAAAGTACAGGAAGAGGTAAGAAAAAAACCCACTGGGCTTATCTGAAGCCTCCTCCTTTAGAGACAAGATTAATATAAAGAAATAATATGACTACATAATAGTGATAACAAAACAATTAGGACAAGATACATATATAATAACAACAATAACAATACAGTAAATATATATAAAAAAGATAAGGTACTGCTGAAGAGTGGAGTTATTTCCATGGATATAGTATTGTTTGATATGTTGTTCCATATGAATTGTAATAATAATACTGATAATAATAATGATAATAATAATGTATGTTGTGAAAACAAATGACATTTAAAATGTGTAAAAAATGCCTGATGGTGCAGCTGCAGAGTGGAGGTATTTTTCCATGGACTTGCCTGTGTCTGAGTGAGTCCCAGCGACGCTGCCAGCTCAGCTCTCTCCGGTAACGCCAAATATTGAGTCTGTTGAAATCTCCTGTTCAGAGCTTGAAGTTGTAAACTGGAATAAATAGTCCTTGGTTTTCTAATCTTTTTCCCTTTCCCGTTGAATCGCACCTCTCCACCTTCCACCACTGTGTTTTTCTCTGCTTCTGGTGCTGAGAAACAAAACAGAAAAGAGCGAAGAGAGAAGAGAAGGGGAAAAAATGAGGAGGTAGTTGAAGCCAACAGTGCTGCATGCTCAGCTATGAATACTCCAGCTCCAAGTTTTACAGCCTGTACTTTAGGTATAATTACCCTTAATTGCATACATTGTTTATAGCGTTACGCAATAAATAATTACCAGAGCCTAATTCCAACATCTGGGTCGTCTTTTTCCTCTGCAGCAGAGGACTGTATATACAGATTGGAAAGCCTGTGCCAACAAGTTCATAATTTAAGACGCAAAGATGCTGTTGCACACTTACCTGTCTCCTCTAGCCGCGTCTGTGTGAGCGCAGAGCTGTTTTGGTAGGTCTGTACTGTGCTGAGATATGGACTGGTGGAGTGGCTGCCGACGGAGTTCACGTATGGATAAGCCAGAGATCTTGGAAACGACGAGGCTGGACTGTAGCTGTCGTGCTGGGTATGACCTGCAGAATGTAAACAGTGCATTGGGTAGTGTCCGTGAGACATGGAGGAAGGAGACATTTGTTGACTCGGGGGTCCAAACTCCATGAAAACGGTTTTTCCTGAGGCAGGGCTATTAAGACTTTCTGGGATTGTAGTCATTGTCATCTCTTCTGGCGGATCCCCTCGTCTCTCCTCTTTTGTTGTTTTCCTTCTATGATCTCAGTGAAGGATGGGTCCCAATTTAAAGCCGAACTGATTTTTTCTCTTTCCATTCATAAGAAAATGTAGTTTGTTGCATGTGAAAAGTCCTAGGTGTGATGCTGTGGGACCAAGACAAACTCAGCTCAAAAGGTTTGAATCTCGGACTCATGAATATTCATCAAAGACTGTCGCTGATTGGTCCACTCTCTCCAAGAGGGAAGCCGATTGGCGACGCTGGGGCTGGGTCCGAACAACCTGGGGAAGTCAAGGAAAAACCACCAAAACCTAAGATTCCTCTTGACATGGCAAGATTCACTATTATTGGTTTTTATTATTATTATTATAATAGGAAAACCACCAAAACCTAAGATTCCTCTTGACATGGCAAGATTCAGTATTATTATTATTATAATAAAACACATTATAGTTATTTACAATTCGTAGAATAACAGCATCATAACATAAATATTAGGCACCAAATGTCCTTATTATTGTTATTATTATTATAATAATGATAATAGGAAATCCACCAAAACCTAAGATTCCTCTTAACATGGCAAGATTATTTTTTATTGTTATTATTATAATAATAATAATAATAATAGGAAAACCACCAAAACCTAAGATTCGTCCTGACATGTCAAGATTCATTATTATTGTTATTATTATTATAATAATAATAATAATAGGAAAAACACCAAAACCTTAGATTCCTCTTGACATGTCAAGATTCATTATTATTGTTTTTATTATTATAATAATAAATATTATTATTATTTACAATTCGTCAAATAACAGCATCATAACATAAAAATTGTGGTATAATATTGCATACTATACCACAAGGTGATAACACCTGATCCATGTTGTCTCAGCACTATCCACATTTTTCATATTTAATAAAAAATATTGTCATCGGTGTAGCGCTGGGTAATGCAGTACAATCGGGTTTTGTAATTGTATTAGAAAGGCCTTTATATGTTAAATAATATTTCCAACCTCGTTAAAGCTGCTCTCTTTTCTGGCTGGCCAGTTTGATTAAAGCTCTTTTTTGATTAAAGCTCTATCTGGAGGAAGGTGTATATTAGCATAACACTAGTGTTCAATTTTCATAAGTAGGTCTGTAATTAGTCATGTATTTAACACTTGGGTCTCAGTTACACCTGGCAGCACGTGGGACGGTAAAAACAGCTCGTGCTCTGATGTCAAATGAGGTTTTGCTGGTTCAGGTATTAAAGGCCTAATGAGGCTTCATAACGCCTGGAAACATATATAGATCATCAAATAGCACAAAACAATATTTTCTGAATTAACAGACACGTTTTCAACAATTTCAAACAGTTTTAAATATGAATTATTTCATAACAATGTGATATATAATGGTGCAGAATTGTTAGTTATATATTTTCTAGCTTCTCTCAGAGCTGTTCCCTGTTTTATAACACAGCCACGAATGCGCATAGGCCCTATTTTCTGATCACATTTAAATGCTTTTCCAAACGACTTTACGCACCTTCTATCGCAATCAATTAATGGCCACAGTTTTGTTAAACACTGGCACCTTTGATTAGCATGAATCTAAGTGAGGATGGGGGGTGCGGCCAGCCTCCCACAGACCTAACAAGAATAATTATCCATGGCCATTTGATTTAATTGAACTGACGACTGACAGGAGACGTTTTCTTTCTTGAGCTGCAGGTTTAGACCAACTCAAAAAAAAGCCTCAAGACAGGATCACTGTGTCTAAGTATAGAGTTTAAACCACAAATAAGATCTTTAATTTCAATCAGCATACTTACTTTAAAAAAAATCAAGTGATGGGAAAAGAAGAAGCAGATAAATCCAGAGAGTCTCCGCCTGGTGAAAGAAGAAGAAGAAAGTGTCCAGGATGTCTTCATTTTATTAGGATTCATTTGCAAGCTGCAGCTCTTGTTCTGGTGTCTGATCCGAGTAGAAACACAGCCCATACTGCTCCACACACAGCTCCTCCATCTCCACCTGAATAACAAATTATAGGCAGTTAAATTCCGTCACTGTGATTATCAGTGTAATTGCATAATTAAACTCAAAACAGAGCTTTGCAAGTTGCACAAAATGTGTTATCAAAAAATGCAGGCGCGCGCTGACATCACTGCACGTGTTGCCACCGTGTGCCACGCGGCTGCTGCGGATGGATGCCTGGATTTAAAGATTTCTGTGCAATATTAAGCTGCTATAACGAAAAGCTGGTCCCTTGTTGTCCCCCCCTAAAATAGGCCAATTTGAAGTGATTTCTCTCCGGAATTACTTTGGAAAAAACGCTTCAAGATTTCCTCTATCAACAACGACAATGATAATGGTAGTACAACCAATAATTATCATCTTCCAGAACAGAGGACAGATTTTTTATGGGTACTTGGTGGGTGCGACTGATAACTGTCATTATTTTCCCACGATTATAGTATCTGCAAATTGACACGCGGCTGTGACCAAAACCATTAACTAGAATAGAGGCATGAAAAAGTGTAAAATAACACCACGAGTAATACTAATAATAGCAATAATAATTACAGTTTTTTTTTTTTGCTGGATTCATGGGGCTTCAGAGCAGACTCGCCAAATATATGCCTGCATAAATCATCATTTTACCAACATTTACAAAGTGTTTATTTGATTGCAACCTCAAAGGATTAACTCTTTATTTGAGGAGATTTTCTCCAGTGCCATTAGGATGAGCAGGCAGTGTGATAATATTACCACTTTAATTTATAATGTGACTGGTGCGTTCACTGCAGGAGGTGCAGGCCACACAGCAGTGCATCCAGCAGACAGCATCCTGCAGCAGCAGCAGGGCTCTAACTAGCCACACTAAAAATAAAGTCCTCCATGCATGGATGGAGCTTGGAGGCAGCACTCATTAGGAGTGAGTAGCTCTGTGGCTGAGGGTGTTTTAACACCTGCTGCTCTTCACCTGAGGGTTAGTGCAGAGGTGGAGAGACAGAGAGAGGAGGGGTGGTGGTTGGTTGGGTGGGTGGAGGTGGTGGTGGAGGGGTAAACGGGCCAAGATGTCACAGACTTCATTTCAGTCCGGTGATCGAAAGCCCTCCTCAACTGCCATGCCAACCCACATTTTCACAGCCACCACCAAATATTATCCCGACCGCGGTGCATTGGTAAACTGTGCGTCCATGCTGTGTTGAAGGCACAGCTCCATGTGCAGCCCTGCAGACTCTGGATGTGAGCAGTGATTAATTATTGTCACTGGAGGTGCAGTTTTTTTGTTTATTTTTCCCTTAATCCAGACAACATGATCCCTTAATCCAGACAACATGATCATCCCTTAGATAATGCAGGTGTTTTTATTATTGGATGGATTTATGTGATTGGGGGGGGGGGGGGGGGGGGGGGGGGGGGGGGGGGGGGGGGGGGGGGGGGGGGGGGGGGG
>CAKAOI010046702.1:0-28259 GCA_916701655.1 Sebastiscus albofasciatus | reverse complement strand
ATAATAGCAATAATAATTACAGTTTTTTTTTTTGCTGGATTCATGGGGCTTCAGAGCAGACTCACCAAATATATGCCTGCATAAATCATCATTTTACCAACATTTACAAAGTGTTTATTTGATTGCAACCTCAAAGGATTAACTCTTTATTTGAGGAGATTTTCTCCAGTGCCATTAGGATGAGCAGGCAGTGTGATAATATTACCACTTTAATTTATAATGTGACTGGTGCGTTCACTGCAGGAGGTGCAGGCCACACAGCAGTGCATCCAGCAGACAGCATCCTGCAGCAGCAGCAGGGCTCTAACTAGCCACACTAAAAATAAAGTCCTCCATGCATGGATGGAGCTTGGAGGCAGCACTCATTAGGAGTGAGTAGCTCTGTGGCTGAGGGTGTTTTAACACCTGCTGCTCTTCACCTGAGGGTTAGTGCAGAGGTGGAGAGACAGAGAGAGGAGGGGTGGTGGTTGGTTGGGTGGGTGGAGGTGGTGGTGGAGGGGTAAACGGGCCAAGATGTCACAGACTTCATTTCAGTCCGGTGATCGAAAGCCCTCCTCAACTGCCATGCCAACCCACATTTTCACAGCCACCACCAAATATTATCCCGACCGCGGTGCATTGGTAAACTGTGCGTCCATGCTGTGTTGAAGGCACAGCTCCATGTGCAGCCCTGCAGACTCTGGATGTGAGCAGTGATTAATTATTGTCACTGGAGGTGCAGTTTTTTTGTTTATTTTTCCCTTAATCCAGACAACATGATCCCTTAATCCAGACAACATGATCATCCCTTAGATAATGCAGGTGTTTTTATTATTGGATGGATTTATGTGATTTTTTCCCCCCTGATGACATCTAATAATTTCTGCAAATTAAAAAGAGTGTAAAATTACAATTTCAATCATTTTCCACAACTATTTTTTTAAATGAACTCAACATCACGATGCATATCCATTTCAAATATACTAATTCATAGCAAAAAAAAAATAAACTTAATACAGTATAGCTCATCATGTCTGAAACTGCCCATCATGGACATTATTACCACATGATCTCCAATGCAAATGTAATTTCTGTGAGTGACTTCCAGCAGAAATCATGTCACACTATATGAAGGTGTTATTTCACGTTTTAAAAGCGGTGGATCAAACAAGTGAAATTGCCTTTTGTTCTGCTCTTCCTCTCTGGCTTTGCTGCTCACTGCCATCCTGTAATTTGCAGCAGCAGCGTCAATGAACGCAAACTAGATGCACTACAATTAACTCGATTCACTGTCTATTTTCATGTTCAATGTGGCATCAAAATGTGAATTGATTTTGTTTACTGAGTAACGCATAAACAAAAAAATAAATCATAATATCTGAGAAACTAGATTGTTATATTGGTTAATTGATTGCATTATCATAAGGGCCAGGAGGGACACAGGGGGAAAATGAAATGATGTGAAGGTTTTTTTTTTTATTGTTTTCAGAAAATACAGAGCAATAAAAATTATTTTGGACAGTAAAAAACAAGTTTACTGTCTCACAATAATTTGATGTGTTTAAACACATTATTGGCTACTTTACTTTTGTGTGATTTTCAGATTTGAATACTTTATTTTATTAATTTTATTATTATTATCTGGTTTCTGAAATTAAATTACAAAAATAATGATTGATGCTTTTTTTTAAGGGCCATATAAATTAAATATTTATTCAGATAATTTGACTTCTAAATAAAAATGTTTCTCATTTGATAATAATTGAGTGTTTATAAACATCAAGAAATATTGAGTGATAGCAGGCTCAACTCCTGTTTCAAATATTGGTGTTGAGGGCTACTATTTTGTTTATATTTGGATCACATATTTTGCCTTTAATACCTACTAAAAAGTAGAATAATTTCCCTTTGACTGCCAAAATATTTTAAATGTTTTCTACAGCAATTTAATCATGAAAATGTTACTTTTTGTTGTTGTTTTTTTTAAATGTGTGAAGGATAATAATGATAGTTTTGTATGCTTTTAGGCATCGATGACTGTGAGGAATCTGCATCTTATCAGGTCGAGACGTACTGACCAAATGCTGCTGGGACTCCAAACTGGACTTGTTGCTCTGTAGACGACTCCCACCGTCGTTGAGTCTTGAAGCCTGGTGACAATAGAAATAAGGAGGCATTCAATTAAATACTAATATGTAGTTTTTTTATCTGGAATTTTTCCCCCTCCTTCTTACATTTTGTTCCTTATCACGTACAGATTATTTTGAACCTAAGTGAACCTTTTATTCCCAACAAATTAAATCTCTAATGGCAAAAACTTCTTCTGTGGATGAAAAGGACTCTATAATCAACACGGGAGTAATAGGACTTAAAGCTGGTCATTGCAGAGCTGAGAAGTCATATTTCAACTCCTTTTCTCCCCCCTTCAGTGTTCAGAGCAGCTCTCTCCTCAGAAAGCTGGGGGTCACGGTGTGGAAAAGCCCCCAACGAACTGGTAGAAATGCTGTCCCCATTACGGCAGCAGCAGGGGTCAGGCCATGGCAGCAAGCATCCAACCTGCCCCGAAATTGGCTGCAAAATGACCAATTACCTGAGTGAAGGCTGGGGAGAAAGGACTTGGAAAAATATGGCTTTTACTTAATTCAGCTAAACTGTAAAAGAAACTAGTGTCACATTGACGCTTTCATTCTCTGCTACATGTTACAGTTTCCTCACCTGTTAAGAGTGAAGATCAAATCGTCAACTAATCAGAAAATCAATTTTAAAGATGATCGAAATTTAATCAACTCTTGGTCGTGTAGTGATGTGAAAAGAGCCGGAGGAGTAGAATCCATATAACACAGCTATAAGCATGGGGAATTATTTCTCCAACACTAAAACAACGATTGATTAAACATCTTTACATGTAGGTCTTATTGAATTAATTTCCCCTGCAAATGGAAAACATGCAAATTCGCCAATTAAGTCATTTGCCCATGGAGAGCCGGGCTGCTTGACGTTCAGCTGCCACTGCGCCTTTAGTCTGAAACCCCTTTTTAGTTTTTGTTAAGAGTTAAGTCTCCAACAAAGACGGGAAGGAGGTCAGCACTCAGCCAACACCTGAATGCGCCTCTCTTTTTTGTGCTCCCCTTGATCCCCACAGTCTGTGCCTGTCATTAGTCTTAATGATGGAAAATTGTCATGTTGATACAAGTCTTGCTCTCTCCCTCTCTTCTTTGTATAAGTAGAAGGTGGAAGCTCCATTCGTAACAAAACCGTGGACACTGCATTTGTGCCGGGGGAGAAAAAAGGCTTTAGATGCTCTTTCCATAGCTGGGATAATTATTCCTACTGTGACCTTAATGATTCTCTCTGTTCATCCTGCATCTCATCCACGCGCCAGGCCCTCAGCGGAGCCCAGTGTCAGGGAATATGAAAAACCCATATAATGAAACCATTTTGGCTGATGGAAAAAAAGGGCTACTGAAGCTGCACTTGCTACAAAGACGGCTCAATTATATGAGTAATTGTGATAATTTTCCCTCCATTCACTGCTTTCTCTGAAAGGTAAAAAACACAGATGCTGAAAGGGAAATTACTTGGACAATATATAATCTGTGAAATGGTCACAACAGAAAAAAAAAGATGACTGTAAGAAAGTGTAGGGACTATAAATAGGTATGTTAATGCCGGGCACATAAACACACCCTTAGAAGCTCACAGCACTACGCTGTCCAAGCTCATGTGAATAGGAAAAAAAACAACAAATGACCATTGAAAAAAAAGCATGATAAAAGTAGATATGCAGCTGCCAGAAAATTAAACCTCCTTCTCCTTCCAATTGACAAATTTCAGCTCCTGAAAATGCACCCCCATAGTTGGCTATCATTTGTTGTTCTCTGACAGGAAAAGGATAATTACCTCTCTCAGAGGCAGGAGGACTGACATGCCCTTTAGACTTTGCCATGAATGCAGAAAGCTTGATAGAAAGCTTGAGGAATAATTTTCTTCTTTGCCTTTCCTTTATGTTCAAGAGCATGTTTTGTTCAGGAGAACTTGGAGATGGCAGTATTGTAGAGTGCATTAAACCATGGGTGTTCATACTGTAAATATGACATCCCCCGTGCCTATCAGCTTCTCCATTCGAGGGGAAAAACTCTGAAATGCATTAAAATTTCAATTTCATCTCGCCGGGAGACAGGCGAGATAGTGAGATATGCATTACTTTTTCCTTTCACAGTGGGTATTGGATTAAACATTTCCTCTTCCTTGCTGAAAAAAAGGAGCTTTCTGTCAGACAGGAGTGAGGCCGCAAATTCAACTTTTGTGGAGAAAGAAATTCATTGTATTCTAGGAAGAAGTGTGCAACACATGTACATCTGCATGAAAGCAAATGCTAAATTAACTTATCTTGTAAGAGATCTCTACGCTTTGTTTCTGCCGATACGATAGTTAGATACATCGTTTTTCTCTTGCATGTTGTTTCATTAAGTCCACAACCTCTCCCCCCAAAAGTGCATTTTCTTCCCCAGTGAAACCTCCCACATGTACGGACGCCGACCCCTCAGGCCCTGCAATCTGGAATAAATCTTTCCAGACAAGCCGACCAACATTACAGCCTTTGCAGCTCAAATACTTGTATCACACTCAAATGATGAGTCTCTGTCACACACCATGTCATCTGTTTCACCCCAACCCTCCAATAACTTCCGTCCCATTGAGCAGCCTCGTGTGTTACGGGGGCCAAGACAGCCAGAGACCCCCTGGTCCTACCTGATTGTGCCTCCTGTAACACGGAGAAGCAGCCTGGGCCCAACACCAGCCTATACTGAGCATCGCTTTTTTTGTGTAGCACACAAATACACGCACACAAATACACACACACACACACAAACCACCAATCTCAATTCAGTGCACCCCACTGTGCACTTCCTGACAGCCTCCAGAAATGTTTTCAAGTTGTCAAGTCTCTGCAGTAATAGTAGTGGAGAATACAACAAAACAATAATCATGTGATCAGAAATTTAGCTTATGTAAAGACGGCGAGAATAAAACTGTTTGGGTTGCTTCTTACAGCCTCTTTCATTTGCTGTTGTCACTTTGCTTCACATTGAAATCTGCCATAATGTTTTCACTATTTGGTCACTTTGACACTGAACCAAATTGGCTCCTTAAATCAAAGTCTTTGAGTTGCAGCAGCTGATATTTGAGCACAAATTCATTTTTACAAACAGATTTATTTAGCTTGACAGAGGTAAGGGACTGTATAAAAATGATTAGGGAGAGGGCACGGCTATGTGTTTTTGTGTTTTTGCTGTAGGCTGGGGAACCTGACTTCTTTTGGGAGAGAGTTTTCAGCCTAGATTACTATGTCATATTTTATTTATTCTCACACATATCAGGCTACAACATCATCTGATATAACTTTCAACAACAGTGATAATAACGGTTAATTTAAAAGCTTTGTAATGTTTGTTTAACAGGATGCCAATGCTACGCTAACGTTGCCAAAAGCAAATTCTACTTGGTGGCTATCTGAAAGTTAACGCTCTGTTAACATATTAAGGTTTAAAAAGCAGTATGCCATCTTAAAGGAATAGTGTGTAACATTTCGGGGGATCTATTGGCAAAAATGGAATATGTTAATCATAACTATGTTTTCTTTAGTGTTTAATCACCTGAAACTAAGAATCGTTCTTCCGTTAGCCTAGAATGAGCCCTTCATATCTACATAGGGAGCGGGTCCTCTTCACTGAGTACGCCATGTTGCTCCGACTCGCTTTTGAAACTGCGATAACGTGAGCCACAGAGTTCAAAACCATGGTACCACTAGCCGCCATCTGACTTCTGTCACATTAGTATTATTATGGTAAGGATGGCCTATGAGCGAGGCAAACGGTGTTACCACTTTGAAAGGGAGGAGTGAGCAGAGGGGTATTCAGTTGGTTGCAATCTGCACACACCACTAGATGTTGCCAAATTCTACACACTGTACCTTTAATGCTCTGTTAACATATTAAGGTTTAAATAGCAGTACACAATCATACATTATTTATGCACTTTTAGTTACTAATGACAAACAAACAAATAGTTCCAACTCAATAAAGCTCTACTATTTTAAGACACTGGAGAGAGGGTGTTGGAATAATTTTCTAAGTCAAGAAGGTGATCCAAAGAGAATATGAAAAACATCAGAGAGGGTTTTTAAGAATTTTTAAAAATATGACTCAAGTTTCAGCTCCCCTCACCACCCCAATCATTTTTGTGTGCTGTGCATAATGAAACAACACTACACTAAAATAACAATAATAATGCTGCTGTGGTCCTGTGGAACCCTTAAAAGTCTAACAATCGTCATTTTCACATGCTGGATAGTTATTTAATCTTTACATGCTCTTCGGTGGAGGGTCTAAATATAGCATGTGTTGCATGTTGCACAAATTTTAAAGCCCTACAATGAAAATATGCAATTTGTGATTTTATATAAATAAAACTGCAAACTCTGGCATAAATAAAGCTTTTAAAACCCTTCCGTTAAATCCAAAATGCATGTTGGTCAAGCCAAAAGTGAAAGAGGGCTGCTTTCCTTAGGGGCTGTACGAAAATTATTAGGGTGGGGAGGGGGGATTGAACGTCATAGCTCACTTTTTTTAAATGTAAAAACTAAGACCCTCCCCTAAGCAAATTTTAAGCACACTTTTGAAATGCTGCAAAAAAAAGAAAGGTGAATTTGGCTTGTTTCCATCAACTGGTTTGGAGCAAATAAACTAAATTTGGTCAGTAGTTTGGCGCTATAGACTACACATGGTTGTAATTCGCCAGTAAACAGATCTTAGAAGAAGTAGAGGCTGCGAACCAGAAAGAAAACAAGTCGCCTTGGCTATCTAACCCATGTAGGAGAGAAAAATGGAAAAAGATCTTCAGGAATTTGTTTCACTAGTGGTCATGTTTCATGTTGTCTGGAGACGAAGACAAGCATTTTCCGCGTTATGGGAATATCCGAGAAGCGGAAACAGCTGGTCAGTTATGCAAGTTATTTGTTATGTCAGAATGTATTCAGCAAAGTCGTTTCCATAATCCATTTAGCACATCAACATTTTTGATAAAAAAAACCTCAAGCAAGCGTAAAAACGTTTTTTTCACAATTGAGGAAGTTTTATCGAATTTTGACGTTTCCATACAGATTTTCTAAGGCGATACTTCAAAATACGAATAACAATATGTGAATGGAAACAGCTATTTACTGTAGGTCTGCTTTCTGTTAAGATGCAGAATAAAGTCAAGGTAGCATTCAATCATTAATTAGTTTGACATATCTATCCTGTTAGCTTCTCGCTGATTTTGATGAGGACAATAAACCTCTAATACAGAGACATGATTGGTGTCCTCATATGGAAAAATGGACCTTTAGGTGCACACTAAATCCATATTTTTGATGAAAATATCTGATCACATTTGTTTTTTTAAATAAAACAAAATCTAACCCTCCCTTCAGCAAAAAGTAAAAAATATCCCATAATTTTCCTACTGTCCCTAACCTTACAGTTTGGAAATATGATTTTTTTTCCCCTGACAGTGGCAGCATGAAAACTCCTGATCATACACGTGTGATTCATAGATTTATAGGCATAAATGTAGGGTCTATACTGCTGCACAGACACTGACCCTCAGAGAGAGGTTGCCTGATTTTGTTCTTCATTGCCAGCAGTCTGATATAAACCAGTCTGACCTACAGCTGTACCTCACCGATATTACTAGCCAGGAACAGAGAGCCTCGTCTTCCAATTACACCGCTGCACCGCTGCCTGAAGCTCAGCCATCTATGGAGAAAGCTAAGACAAGGCTGTCAGAGATTTTAATAAATGTAGGGAACACTGCATGGGAAAAGTGTTGCTGTCTCAATAGAGTGACACAGACAGGCCAAGGCTGTCAATGGAGCCCCTAATGACAGAGTAAGATAATGACAGACCCCAGTTAGAATCAGCAGGAAGAGGAAGATCAATCTGCAGCCAGAGAGGGAGGGATGTGAGGAGGGGGACCAAACTGTGGGCTCTTTCTTTTCTATTTTCTCAGTTTTAGCTCATCTCATACATATATCTCTCTGCTGCAGCTGGCTCCGCGTCGTGGCGGGGCAGCTCTGCATTAAGCGCACAGTGGATCAATAGCCATTACAACTCCCTCACAGCCTGACACATCGCAGGGCCACAGTTGACATTTCACTCAGGGCCGCATTGATCCCCAGTGCACAATATTCCAGCCCCCAGTTAGTGGCCGAGCCTGGGGTCTGGCTGGAATTGAAAAGCAACGGAGGGGGGTGTAAACGGCAGAGGGGCGGCTAACCAGCTGCACCGCGCTACAAGTAAACAGCACACCCCTTGATGCATTCCTCATTTTCAATCTACTGGTTTTCCTGCCACTACTGGCAATCCGAGAGGCTGTATCAGAGGATCAAAGCTTGACCTTATGTGAATTATTTATACATGCAGATCAGTGTATATTTTTGAGTGTGTGTGTGTATGAGGCAGAAATAGCCACACTGACATCATTGTTGATAGCATCTATAGCATTTTGCAGACCAGTGGAATCTGGTACAAAAAAAACATCTAAAATAAGCATTTAGTGTAATCAAAAAGTGGGAGTTTCCAAGAAACCTCAAAATAAACACGGAAAAATCGCAGACAACACAAAATTAGAGTTAATTTCTTTTTAATTGCCATCTGAGGCCTAAGATGCTATCTCTGTGGTCAGTTTTACTTCTGCAGAATAACCACTAAAACTGGTACAGTGTTGAACTCATTCACTCACAGAGTAGCTGCAAAATGTGTAAATCCTTATACAAAAATATAAATAAAAGTTCAACAATATCTAGTGTATGTCTACAGCCACATTAAAGATGTCAAGACGACCTTATAACAAAAATATATTACAAATTCATGCAATACTATTTCTGTATTGCATGTATAACCTGCCTCTCTGTCGTTTGTATTGTTTTTGCCACAATCACCTTTTTGAAAAGAAAACATCGTCTATATCGTCACGGAAATGTTCCTTATCTTGTGCACAAAAGCTTGTGTGTTCGCTGTGTGAGTTCTCGAAGCGTTCTAGTTAGATGGGGGGAGAAAAAAAGGATGTTCTCATAACTCCTCTGCCAGTGAACACCGCTCCCAGGTTTGATTTCTAAATTGCACTTCATAATTGTAAGAGAGGGGAATTCCCAGATAAAATGGCTACAAGAGATTAAATACCTGTCAGGTGTAGTGTGACTGCATTGTTCACTGTGAAGTATGATGGAGGGAAATTTCTGTGGAGAAGAAACAGAAAAAAAGTGTTATTTTCTTTTTTTTCCGAACAGTTTATCTGAACGATTTCAGTCTTAATAAAAGATGCAGGTTGTTTTCTACTTGTTGTCTCTACAGTGTATTTAATGTATGTGTGTGATCACTTGTTCAGAAAATCTATATTCAAACCGTGCGCCTTGCCTTAACATCCGATATTGAAAATCTCTCACACGTGAAACCTCTGCACTTCCTCCTAACATGTCTAAAAAAAAAAAAAATCACATAAATAAGTTAAATTATAGGGATTCACACTAAAAATATATCACAGTTTACACAGTCTACATGTGAAGGCATGAATGCATCAGATTACAGGTCTAATGCCGTAATTGAATTCTTGCTCTGGGCAAATTTGATTTAATCAATTGCTACCACCTGGCTCCGTGTTTGCAACAACACAGGAGACCACACACACAGAATCAGAATATAGAAAGTGATTTAATAAACATTAAACCAAACAACAGATACACATATGTGCACACCTTAAATATCGTTGGACACAGTGACACCATAGGGCAGAAAAAGACCTGCAGCTGCCTCTGAATCAGATCTTTAATTTCTATGTGGTCGAATACAATGCCTGTCGTCACATAGTCTGGGGTCATTATGTACTGGGAGAGGGAGAAAAAAAGAAAGTGTACATGAAGATGAGAGCAGGTCTGCAGTCACAATGCTTCCATTTAACATGGCGGGTTGATGGTGGGGGGTTGTGGAGCGGCGTCTCGTCCTCTCAGCCCAATCGTGCGACCCGGGACGGCCCGGCAGAGAGACACCGGAGCCCCGCGGGCTGACAGAGGACTCTCCCCATCAACACTCACATAATGCTGCTTTGGCACACACTCACAAGTAAGACAAGGCTTTACTCCGAGAGCTGCTGGCACGAGTCCATGTGGATGTTTGCCAGGGCAGAGGATACACCTAATGTTTAGAGTGTGCATATTGTTTGAATTGTTAACTGCCACACAGGATTAAATACAAATGTCAACCATAATATTGAATTTATAGGGTGAAAATCTGTAATTTATATATTAATTATGAATTTGACAAGCCAGTTTTAGCATTGGTGGAATGTAAGTAAGTACATTTACTCAAGTCATGTACTTGAGTACTTGTACTTGAGTATTTCCATTTTATGCTACTTTATACTTCTACTCCACTACAATTCAGAGGCAAATGTTGTATTTTTTTTACTTCAGTACATTTATATTACAGTTTTAGTTACTGATTAGGATTATTAATACAAAATATAAAGCAACTTATACATTATTATATATTATTTTAAGTTAACCTACCCAGCAATATATAAAGTATGACTATGTAGGACTTTGGAGCAGAACAAAAGAGACGGATCTCAAAGAACTACAGAAATCAGAATCAAGTTTCGCATTGAGATTTCTGACAAAAAAAATTGAATTTGAAATGTAGCTTGTACAAAATGTTTACGAAAACTCAGTGGTGGAAGACATACTCACTTTTATTCATCTTTTAATTAACTGAAAGGAGCAATACAGAGTAAAAATACTCTTTTACAAATAAATGCCCTGCAAAATATTACACAAGTAAAAGTACTAAAGTGTCAGCATCAAAATATGCTTAAAGTACAATAAGTAAAAGCACAAATTTTACAGAATGGCCCATTTCAGAATCACATACATTATATCACTATGTGTACATCACATTAATGTTGTGGCTGGTAAAGGTGGGGCTAATTTTCATTACTGTGTGTTCCCTTAGCATTATTGTTCAAGTCATACATAATGTGAAAGCTAGCTGGTGAGGTATTCATAGCTAGCGTTAGCTAAAGCTAAATTTTTTTTACAAATACTGATTTTTCCCTATTATCTGTAATTGAACAATAGATATGTTATTAAACCAACATATTGACAATTCATTGCTAAACTCTTGCTAACTAGCTTAGTATAGCAGTAGGCTAGCTGCCATCTCAGCTTTTGACTTCTAGTGAAGTTAATGTGGGGTTAAGCGACCCCAATCACATATTTAATGTGTTAAATAATAGATTTGATCATGATATTGATTTAAATATACTGTAGATATTAACAGTATATGGACAGACATACACAAAGTTGTTAAAATGAACAATAATGCTAAGGGAACACACAGTAATGGAAATTAGCCCCACCTTTACCAGCCACAACATTACTGTGATGTACACATAGTAATATAATATATATGATTCAGAAATGGGCCATTCTGTAAAATTAGTACTTTTACTTATTGTACTTTAAGTATATTTTGATGATATTTTACTTGTAACAGAGTATTTTGAAACTGTATTATTGCTACTTTTACTTAAGTAATGAGTATGTCTTCCACCACTGAGTTTTACATTTCAAATTACATTTTTTTGTCATAAATCTTAAGGTGACACTTGATTCTGACTCCTGTCTTCTTTGAGATCCGCATTTTTTGTTCTGCTCCAAAGTCACTTGTTCGACTAGTCAATTACTATGTTTTTCTCTCTCGCAGCCTCACAAAAGTCAAAATAGATATTTTCGCAGCTCCATCTTATGACGATGTTTGTATGAATTATTCAGCTTTTGCTTTTTATCAAATAACAACTTGAAGTACCCTTAATGCAAAAAATAGCAATTGAAGGACAAGACTCAAACTCACTTTCCATACGTCTGTCATCTTTCTTGGAAAACTCCAACATCATTCACCGCCGGTGTATTGTGATGGAAGCACACAATGCTTTGATATACAGTAGCTAGTGATATATTGCATGTGTGTTTTATATTAAGAGCTTAAGGGTTGAGTTTCACATTGAAGATGACTGTTGAGAGTCACCTTTTGGACAGTGAAGGCAGCACTCTGCCCTGACTCTGCTCAACAGGAAACACCTGCAGAGAGCAACACATGTTGGTCTGCAGGGAAACCTCTGCTGTCTAATCTTTGCACTGATGAAATATCCCTGAGTAAAGAGGACTGTGACCTTGTTCTGATCATGTGTAGCTCTGGATAATGTTCAAACGCACCACCAGAGAAAGCCTGACGGAGAGGCATGTAGTGTTAGCGGAGCTTTTTTGAGCAGCTTGATGGAGGGCAACAAGCTGAAGCCTGGGAGGAGCTTTAACTGTGCAGGAGCTCTGCTTCTTCAGGCTGTGTGAGAAAGTTTTCTCCCTCCATGCAGCCTGGTTAAATTAGCCCCAGAGCCAGAGTGTGGACAGCAGCTGGAGTGCAAGAGTCAGCTCTGGCAGTGGTGATAATCAGCAGGGAGGATGTGGAGAGAGAAACCCTCAGGGAGGAGGGGGATGGCAAAGAGGAGGGGTGGTGGTGGTGGTGGTGGTGGTGGCTGTGATCTTACAGGCCCAATCAGAACCCAAGTGGAGCCGAGGCCTCATGCAGTGTAACAGCACACCATCGCGCCGCAGCACTCAACATCCTGGACACAGAGCAGGTCTCCTCCCTAACCGGCTGCTTAACCCTTTCAGAGTGTGTGTGTGCGCGGCTCCCCCGGCCCTCATTCGCTCATCACCGCACTAATCAGCCTCAGAGACAGCAGCTGCAGGGAGCCCCACTCCTAACCTGGGCTGGAGAGGCTGTTATCCTCAGCAAGAGGACTGCAAATACAGAGCTTAGTGTTCTCAACAGGGACCGCAGAGCATCCACATGTCTGACACTGGCTGCTTCCTCTATTGTGTCACAGTCAACTCAATCGTCAGACAGGCTAAACAATGTCAGCAGATAATGTGGCTATTTATCAGACAGCAGGGGTGGAAGACATACTCAGATGATCATTTACTTAAGTAAAAGTAGCAATATTAAATTCGAAAAATACATACAGTAGCATTCATAATTTTACTAATGTTATATTACTAAAGTTAGTTTCCATTTAATGCCATGCAGAAATAAAAGCATGGCACAGAAAAACCTGAAACTAAACTGATCCTTGCATGCAATTACAAGACACCACTGTAGGCCTATATCAAACATCAGAAATATAAGACACTTCTAGGTAGCCTAACATATAGGGCTGCACAATTAATCGAATATTAATCGCAATCACAATTTTGGCTTCCCACAATTAATTTAACATCATCCCCTGTGATATTGACGTTTAAAAGCTTCCTAAACTAACAGCCAGCCAAGATGTTTTGGCTTCACTTTTTGGTATAGATATTATCTATAAAAAACAATGTGTTTATGATTAAATTGAAAGCATAGAATTGTCTATTATTATCTTGTTCTTATTGTTGCTAATCTTGCTCTCGAAGTGCACAAAATTGAAGCATTTAACTTTAAAATGTAGCTAGCAAAGGGGTAGTGTGAAAATTCCTGTATTTTTTCATACTGCAATATATATAGCAGAAAAACAATATTGCAATGTCAGTTTTTTCCAACATCGTTCGGCCCTAATTTGTACATTAACAAGAGATGTAGCAGAGTATGGAAGTGAAAACATTGCTCTGTTTATTTTAATGTGAAAGTGCAATAAAAATATGTTGTCGCTAGAAATTAATGAATAATCGTGATAAATAATCGGGATCTCAATATTGATCAAAATAATCGGGATTATCATTTTGGCCATAATCGTGCAGCCCTACTAACACATATATAAAAACAAAAACTTCAACCTTCATTTCATATAACATAGCCTATGTTTATGTGCAAAACGTCAAGATGTTGTACCAAAAAGTAGAAGAAAGAAATGCTACAAGCCCAAGGTTTATTCTGATAAATTACTTTTGCCTAAACCATAGAAATGTATGATTTCCATGAAATCAGCAAGTAACATGAGCAGTAACTGATCTAAAAACCAGGAGTAGGTTAGTAACTGCACTTTGTCGCAGAGAAACGTCAAACTAGTCGGCTGCGCCACATAATGTGAAAGCTAACTGGTGAGGTCGTCATTGTCGTCATAGCTAGCGTTAGCTAAAGCTAAAACTAAATTTATATACTGATTTTGCTGCACAGTTTCCCAGACAGACTGAATACTTTTAAACCCACTCTCAACGTCACTCAGCTCTCTGCCTCTGTATGGTATGTATAATTGTATTATGATCATTGATGCAATGACGTATACACAGCATTTAAATGTTGTTATTGGTCCAGATGAGGCTACTTTTAACTTCTTTATATATTGCTGGATAGTTTAATCTACAACTATGCATTATATTTTATTTGTTGATCTTCTTCTAAGTACAGTAACCACCTATAGCTGTCAGATAAATGCAGTAGAATAAAAAGTACAATATTTCACTGCAAAATGTAAAGGTGTAAAAGTAGAAATAATCAAGTAAACTACAAGTACCTGAAAATTGTACTGAATAGTGTATTTATGATGTTCTTGTTTTCTGTCCATTTATTACACAGCTCGAGTGGCCACAGGTCAACAGTAAATCAGTGTGAGTTTAAATAAAGCACTGATTAAAAAGAATAATGTACTGTAGTAGTAGTTCCTACAGTACTGGTAGTCGTGGCATATCCTCACTAAATCAGACTGCGGGTCAAACCGGCTCAGAGGTTACACGCGACCAGCGGTTCATCAGCGTGTGCATGACACATGGACATGACGGAGGGTGAGGAGGAACGTCCGGACAGGTAGGGTCAGAGCCAGGTCTGATTACACAGCTGCTGATCCTCCACAAAAACCCAGAGACAAACCAGCACCCCATTCCTGCTCCGGTCCTTGAATCCATCCATCCGCTGATGAAACAGAGCCAACCTCAGATACTCCACACTGCCTCGTGGCGAGGGATACAAAGTTTCGTAAGAAAACACTAACTTAGGTTGACTTTCTGCAGAACAGTTTGTTTTTGTGTCGCTGTGTAAAGGCAACAAATGTGTTCAGAGTTCACACAAATGAATTACTCACAGTCAACGTCTAGTCCAAGAAACACTTCTACCAAAGAATTGAGTGATACTGGCAGAGCCGATGCGATCTCCGAAGCCCAGCTTGACATGACATGAAGCAACGATTTTATGTTGTCTGTCAAATATACGGGGAAAGGAAAATCAATGCAACTTGACAGCATTACATAAAGAGCTTTTGTGCCTTGATATTTCTTTTCTGCCAGTGTACTTTTGTCTGGGGTGTACAGAGTCGTTCTCAAGGCCCAGGGGGAGCAGAGCTGGCGAGAACAATGTGGGAACCCGAGGAGGAAACTGCACATGTTGTCTTTTCTCTACAGTTTCTGCTGTGACTCCAAAAGAGGCTGCATCTTTACAGACCATTTCATACAGCAACATCATCCATCAATGCAGACAGCTTCAACTGCACCTTCTGCACAACTTGACCCACCGAATTCTTCTGAGATGGAGACGTTCAAAATCAACAGCGCCACGGATGTGAAACCCTTCAAAATACGGGATTAATGTGCAGGAGTGTGATCAAATCAATTTAACATTGTTTTTGGAAATGTTACACTCAACGTTTATTTTCCTAATCTCTCTTCGTTATTTTCTGCGCTGCCAAGTGCATTTTGTGGCCTTGTAATGAGCATTTTTGTAAATGAACAGTGATACACTGTATAAATTGCTAAATTGACATTTAAGTGCACAATTGCATCAAAACACTCATTCAATATAACCAAACTAAGTGCATCCATCTGCACATCATTAACTACAGGAACAGTCCACATTTACAGTTTCATGGGAATATGGGAAAAAAGGTTTGTTGGGAAACTGACCACTTACTGCAGCAGCGTCCATATAATCTGATTACGGCTAAAACCAGAGTTTAGTGCTGGTGACGAGGCTACGAGCGCTACTGACTGCCCAGGTGCAGCCAGGGAGAGCTGGGTGTGTCTGTGTGGCCCTGCATCACTCCAGGCTTCACCCTGCAGAGCCTCCGCCATGGCTGAATGCAACCGCCTGCCCACTCTCCACTCTCGTCTAGAAGAGGATCAGCGGCGGCTTAGAGCTGCCCAGGCTGGGAGGTGAACAAGTGGGGCTTTGAGGAGCCCTCTGCCAGTCAGACGGAGAGCTCCAGGCCTCCAGCCCTCAGGGGTTAACCTCTCAGACTGCCAAGCAAAATACTGCAAGAGTCTCGCAATTACAGAGACAGTCAAAGGCCACACGCAATTTCCAGAGCTATTTACACAGTTAGACGGCCCCCCTCCAGAACTGCCAAAGAATAGGCAGAATTAAGACGGTAGAGAGGTACGGTAGGCTTTTAAATACACTTTGCCCTCCTATAGCTGCAATTCATTCACAAAGAAACTGATGGCTTACGCGAATAATAGAATATGTCTGCAACGTCTGACGCATGCGTCATATATATAGAATACAGATACACATTCAAAAATATGTTTATAAATTTAGAGTTTACACGCTTACAGGAACACCTGTTATAATATAAGAGGGCTCAAATAAAGGTTTTAAAAATTAACCTTTGGGAAGCTTAAAATGTTGGATCAGCTTCATTGTAGGGTTTGGATAATATAGATAAAAAAAGAACACAATATTGATATATAAAGTGAATGATATAATAAATTATCTGAAAAAATCAATGGAGAATTTGTTAATGGATTAAAAATAACAGCCAGGAATGTTTGTTTTTGGCTAATTATATTGATTACATTATATTATATTATATATAAAAAAATTCAATATTGCCATAAAACCATCCTGCTAAATGATTTCCAACATTGCTCACCATGGTTTGAAATAGTAGTTCCCGACCTAGGGGTCAGGTCCTCAAATGAGTCCCAAAATACATCTGAGGGGTAACCAGATGAAAAAAATCCAACCCGGTATCACGCCACAGCGCCTGTTCACCAGAATATAGCGTGTCAGTTTTGTCTCGCCGAGGCTTGAACATTACACATGTGTATGAAGGTGCAGTACCAGCAGAAGGCAACAAAATCACTCACTTAGGATTAGGCAACCAAACTACTTAGTTGGGTTTAGAAAAAACATCATGGTTGGCCTTAAAATAAGTACGTAAACTAAGTAAAATATGTATGGAAACAACGAAACACACATACGGAAAATGCGTCACTAAAAAACACGTCACAAACGTCACTTATAAAACAAAACACTGGTTTTGAAACACCAGTCTCCTGGTTGAAAGTCCTGTGTTTGTTGGACCTATCAACCTTGCCTTATTCTACATCACTAGCTCTGAGCGTAGCATATTTACATGGAGGCATTTGCAGTGTATTGTGTTATATTGTAAGCTTCCACGTCCCCTGTATTAGACAGTGTATCCAGCCACCTGGCTTGGTCCTGCTGTGCAGCGGCCTATGATGAGGTCTGTATAAGAAACAGTTGTCGCTCCTGGCGGGCCGGTGCAGCGGTGCTCTCGGTGGACCGCGGGGGCCCCGGCAGCCTCTAACCCGCACAGCTGTTCTCCAGGTCTAGAGCCTCTCCAGAGCCCGACAGTTCCTCCTGCTTTGGGGACCGCCCGCCCAGGGGGCACGGAGCACTAATAATAACAACATCCAACATGCAGGCCCGGGGTCAGACGCAAAGCGTGACCCTCCCCATCACAGCACCAGAACCTGGACAGGAGCCAGAATACAGAGCCACGCTGCAGCCTGGGAGAGCTGGGTGAGGAGCGGGGAGGGGTGGGTCTGTGGGTGGCTGGAGCTTTCAGGTCTCCTTTCACTTCCTGCTTAGTGCCCCAGCACCACCACCACCATTTTGGGGGTGGAGGAGGGTTTGCAGAGAGGATCATTATGCAGGAGGGAGGGACAGGTCTTTGGATATAGGTGGATTATATTTGGAAGCTTGTAGGCGGTATGGTGGCTTAGATTTGAAAACGTGGAGGCTAGATGATAAACGATGAATGTCATACCTGAAAAGGATAATGTGCCGATGGCAAACTGCTGAAAATAGCAACGAGGCGAAAGCATTTCGCTTCTCGGCACCTGCGTTTTGCTGTGGCTCACCCACACAGGCAGCACTGAACTGCAAGAATGTAAGTATCTTAAATGACAGAGTGGAGAGGCAGAGCAATATCTGCTCATGCATCTAACTGGAGCTTCTGGGAGATCCTGCTGGATTTAACACTCATGTTTATAAGTAAAATACATTGTAAATTGTTTATTTGGCTTCCAAATCAACAGATTAATCAAAAAATTGGGACTTAAATCAAAGAACTCATGTGCTTCTCCTTGTATGAAAACTGAAACAACAAATTCCTGCTCTGAATAACAATCCTGAGTTTGTTATGTTCAAGCGTTCAGAGTACAAACACAAGAGCTCCTCCCCAGTCAGGTCTTACAGGTCGGCCAGCGGTGCACTTGTGGTTTCTCACACACTCCATACGAGGGGGAATGCTTGGCCCTAATTAGCACCGAGCATCTGGCAAATGTCAGTGTGTGTCTGTGTGCAGCATTCCTATTTACTTAGTAAGCTCGCTGGAAAAAAACACGGTGAGAGCGTCGCAGTGTTTCAGACCGGGGTCTTGCGAGTGTTTTGTTATCATATTGTGAGTGACATATGTGTAATTTAATAGCAGTCTTCTCACTATCCCCTGATTCTTGTGTACGGTTAAGGTTTACTGGGCATTTCTCATTCTACTGTAGGTCACACCCCACCAGCATATCCATTACTGTGTTAGCTTAGGACACTTGTATAAATCTTCTGAATGGCCTTCGCTACTGAATTTGATTTTGTCATCTCACTCCTCTTTAGCAGATCTGTTACTTAAACCGTTCAGTATGAAATGGATAATGTTGCCTGTCTGTTTGCCCTGCAGCCAAATAATATTTTAATCGCTTGTGATTGTGGGGAAGCAGTTGAAACTGAGAACATCAATATGAAGAGAAAGTTTAAAACGGCACATAATCTGACTGGATTTTGGTTCCCATGAACGCAGCAGAGAAACAACCTGTCTTCACATGTTTAGCTTCTACTGGTGTTATTCAGCCAGTTCACACGAAAAGACGTATGAATGACACAATAATGTGCAAGGCATTTAGTGTGCTCTGATGGTCAGCACAAAATCACTTCGTATGTAATCCACGTAATTGTAAACTAGGAAGTATAGAGACTGGCGAACCCTGCATAAGGAGGAGGTCGGTGTGGAGGGGTGGGTCAAAAAACACAGGACTTTCGCCCAGGAGACCGGTGTTCATGTCCCGTGTGAAACCACAAGTCAACATTGATTAATTTGACACGTAACTTCCTTACTTAAGTTACACCACTTCCGATGTTATTTTGACCCAAACCGCGATCTTTTCCTTAACCTAACTGGGTAGTTTTGTTGCCTAAACCTAACCAAGTCGATATATTCCTAAACTTAACGAAGTAGTTTTATTTTGAAAAAGACGGGAGCAGAAATTGAGACGTGCATCATGTGTTGCTAGGAAAACACATGAAAAATACATTGTTGAAAGGCGTGCCGAGCTTCACGAAAAAAATAAAAATTTGTGTCTATGCACACGAATCAAATAGATTAAATTTCGTGACTATTTCACGAACTGCCGTGAAACTGTGTTGTTTGTACGCCATGTAGTCTGTACTGACTGCAATGTAAATGCATCTGCGAACAAATGCTACACTCAGAGCTAGTGATGTAGAATAAAAAGCGAGAGACCACTTATGGCGGGCGGGTCCAACAAACACATGACTTTTAACCAAGAGACCACAGTTCGAGAATGGTGTTTTGTTTTGTAAATTACGTTAGTCACATGTTTTTTAGTGACAGGTTTTCCGTACTTATGTTAGGTTGTTTACGTGCGTATTTGACTTAGTTTATGTATTTATTTTAAGCCCAACCATGACGTTTTTCCTAAACCTAAACGAAGTAGTTTTCTTGCCTAAACCTAAATGAGTGGTTTTGTCAATCTAACTGCGGACGTTACCATAGATTTGATGCGTGGCGTACAAATCACAAGCAAAAAGTGGCGTACAAATGACACGCAAAATGTCCCTGTAATTTCGTGTTATTTATACGCCTTCCTGTGAGACCGGGCTGTGTTATTCTACCTCCTGACTTTTAACATGAACTAACCACATACACACTCAGATACTCTTTGTACACACTGATCAAAACCATAACACTACTTGCCTTTTATACAAAGTTGAAAATATTCCAACATGTAAACACCCAGGTGAAACAACAAAGATAAGAGTTCACAGTAGTTCAGTAGACTGGCTCTGAAGCTACAGTACAGAAGCAGACAAGTAGAGTTCAGTCCAGTCGGCTTGATCGCAGCCGCGATCTCCAACCTGACAAGATTACACAGAGGCTTCCTGTCTCCTCGGCCCCCGATACCATCTCAGTCTGACTTCTCGCTCCCCTCCCATGCGGCTCCGTCCCAGCCTCAGATAGCACCAATTACAGCCTAATGGGACGGTTTTAATTAGAAAACTACATCTAGGAGAGCACATGTTCGTCCAACTCCACATCACGGCTCATTTGAGAGATTAATACGGAGGCAAGGTCGCGCAGTACAAGAAAAGTCAGTGCTGAAAAATAACAGCAAGTCAAGGAGGCCATTCATGTGCAGATCAAAACTAAAAGCCCACCCTTCGAGTTTTCTGTTGATTTTTTTTTTACAGAAATAACTTCACAATTAAACCCTCCATGCTGTGCAGCACATTGACACATGAATGTTCTTCCAACTAATAACTCATTTTCTTTTAAAGAACACATTGAAAATTAGTCCTCCATGGCTTTACACCAAACTTCCTGGTAGATGTTGTTATGTCATATTTTAGTACTACACATGGAGTAAATGAAAACCAAATGCCACAGCAGGTTCCAGTCATTGATGATTATATGTAGCATGATGACTCAAAACTCACAAGGCCATTTGCATTTGTTCAAGTCAATTAAAAAAGCACAACAGGAAGAAAGGTTTTCAGTAAGCTACATCATCTTCATCGGGCTGTAATGAAGGACAGGATTATTTCTGCAAACACGCATCACTTGTGACAAAAATAACACGTCTCGTCACGCAGCTGCTCGCTCACTGTCAATCACGATAACAAAATCCAGCGCTTTATGTGCACTAACTGGTCTATTTGTATGTTATCTAAATAGAAATCTGGCTTAATACACACTCGATTTCGAAGTGCACCATAAACCCAAATCATTTAGCCTACAGATGCAATAATAACCACGAGCTCTGGTCGTACAAAGATGGAAATCAATTACCGTGAATATTGCAAAAAAATTAAATAAAAACACTGGCATATTCAGGACTTATTAATTTCATGCACATCTGCCATGTATTCTTCATCATAATGAACATTTGCATCTGTTTATTGCAAGAGATTAAAATGTCCTATGTAAAAACAAACCCTAATTGTTGCTGCTATTTTTAGATTTGCCGTCACTTAAGGCGATTTACAGAAACAAATACTGTTTAAATATGCACTGCCAGGGGAATCGTGTCATGTTTATGGAGAGGGGAACTATCAGACTGGACGAGGGAGTTCTAAACTATCAACACCACCACTTTCATCACATCCTTCACTTGAGCAAATTACCATATCAGCAGCGTGATCTGAAAGCAGTCCAACAAACCACAATCTCTGCCTTCTAACGCACAATTAAAAGATGTCAAACTCGGTTTCTTTTACACTGTTTTGGTTCTGGCTGTCAGCGCATCAAACATTATCTTAAAGAGGACTCATTTAGCAGAGAAAAGGAACCGGGCCAGGTTCACTGACGGTGAAGAGGGGGCTCGGTAGCCTCGGGGTATGTGGGTAAGCAAGGAGCACAAAAGAAATGTGAACACGATAAGAAAAGCAGTGATGGTGGGAGGGGTGGTGGGGGGGTGGCCGGCTCTCTCCTGGGAACCTGGGGGCTAAGACGCTGGAGCTCCTCCACACAGGTATCATATTCAGCAGGTCCCTCAGTACAGCTGGGCTCCGGTCCAAAACTCCCTCACTGTCTGTCTCAGTAGAGAGATGTGGAGGCGCCATAAGGTAACAGTAGCAGAAAACGCCAACAGGTGAAACCAAATATTCAAGTCAAGCTTGATACTGTTGTTGTGTCATTTCACAGAATAATGGCCTTTCTGCCTGCTTTAATGTAAGTTACATGGAATTATTTGCATGATTAAACTTGCTAGGGAAAAGCGAGGAAACGCGAGCATTAATGGATGTTCCTCCCCTTTTTTTTCTTGTGAAATAATAAAAGTGAGAGAGGGTAGATTGAAACCCATGACAGTTTCAGACATAAATCAACCTCCCACATCTCCACTCTGACACAACATAATAGACAGACTGTGTCCCCCCTTACAAAAGCGCAGCGACTGAGGGCCCACTGCTGGATCCACTGTAATAGCCTCGACTCCAGAAGAAAGTGCACTGCCTTCTTTAGATTTCAATCCACCGCACCTGAATGGCTGATAGACTGCAGAGGGGGAATAAGCTGAAATAGATGTGTTGAATATTGCACTTTTCAGCCTGGATGTAGCTTTGTTTTTTAGACATATATACACTTCTATGACATCTTAAACACTAGAAGACAGAAATGTTCTTCATGATCAAGACAGGTGATGCAACAGCTTCGTAGTGTATTTCATGACTACAGCACATGGTATTCAAATTGAATACCATGTGCTATTTCATGGTATTCAGTTTGGATTGAAAATAAAGCTGCCTTCACATTACACAAAAATGATAATCAGGATTATTTTTGATCAATATTGAGATCACGATTATTTATCACGATTATTCATAGATTTTAACAACAAAATATTTGTATTGCACTTTCACATTAAAATAAACAGAGCAGTGCTTTCACTTCCATGTTGTGCTACATTTCTGCTAATGTACAAATTAGGGCTGCATGATGTTGGAAAATACTGACATTGCAATATACTTTTTTTCTGCAATGTATATTGCAATATGAACAAAATACAGAAATATTCCCCCTAAATTTTGAAGGCTACATTTCAAAGTTAATTGCATCAATCTGGTGCACTTCGAGAGCAAAATTAGTAACATTAACAGGCCAGATAAACAATTTTATGCTTTCAATTTAATCATGAGCATATTGGTTGCATAGATATCTATCCCCAAAAGTGAAGCCAAAACCTCTGGATCGCTGGCTGTTAGTTTAGGAAGGACTTCATTTGATATGCAGAGTTTTCTATGAGCAGAGCACGCATCAATATCGCAGGCGATCATGTTCATTTAATTGTGGGAAGTCAAAATCGTGATCACGATTAACATTCGATTAATTGTGCAGCCCTACTTCACAAGATTTGCTCTACACTCAGCGCGAGGTGTGGTGCAGAGACTTGCAGAGGCAGCAGGTAAAATATCTCCCCAAAAAGGAATGCCATTCACTGTTTCTAGGCAACAACAACAGTTGCAGATGATCTCATTGGGTGAGCTTTGAAAGGTCAGCGGCAACCAAGGTCAAAGTTGAAATAATTTGAACTTCGAGCGCCGAGGGTAGCGCTTCCGTCTAGTCGGGCGGCACCACTCTCTCCATAGGAAGACAATGGCACAGTCAGCGCAGAACGATTTCACCGCTGATCATGTGTAGACAGCTTAAAGGGAATACAATTTAAAAAGTCTACAGAGAGTAAACTGTTGCTGATTGTTTACTAAAAAAAGGTATTTTCAAAAACACCACTTGTGATGTATCAGAAGTAGTACTGCAAGTAACGATTTATTTCATTTTCGATTAGTCTGCCAATCAACTATTGGTCCGACCAACAGTCCCAAACCCAAAGATATTCAATTTACTGTAATGTAATGAAGAAAAGCAGCAAATATTCACATTCACACAGAAGTTGGAACAATAGCATGTTTACTATTTACAAGCACAGTAACAAGATGTTTCAGGTAAGATCACAATTTTGCAATCACCGCTTATTCTGAAGGTTGTTAAAAATTACTAAATATTATGTGCAGGGTGATTGCTGCTTTATGAGCGGTTATGTGCTGGACTATTCCTTGGTTGGGACTCAGCTGGTTGCTGGGCCACTGTTCGTCTAATTCTGTGCAAGAAAGTGGATGTGCATATTGGTGCCTTCAAATGAGACTTGCGAGCTCATGTTTACAACATGGGAAGTCGAGTACACGATATGCTCGGCGTTCAAGTGCTTAAGTCGTGAGAAAACCGCTGCTAAGCAACGGCAATATTAACGTTACTGACGGCGTCTTGAACCCACAGAGGCTAACAATTAAGCAAGCGGGTAACATAATGTAAATGCAAATACATAATGACAAGATGAGGCCGGAATATCAACTTTTTCCTTAGACATATTATAATATTACAAAGAAAAACAATAAACGATGAAAATTACAACATATTAACTTATGCACCGAAAAATTAACTTCCATGGCCTCCGCCATTTCTGACAACGTTGACAAACACGTCACAACTCGTAACCTCTGAGCTTTCAGAAACTTTCCACTTACGAGGTCATGAATACCACAAGAGGGGGGCTTTCATATGGACTCCTCTCATAAACACGGTAAACACGACCCCATTTGAAGGCACCATATTTCCCAAAATGCCGAGCTTTTCCTTTAAATAAAACAATCTCCTTTATGCTTTGAGTATTTGCAGACAGGTGCAATGAGACATGAGGGCCCAGGATAGACTTAGTGTGTGAACTGTTGGGGGAATAATTAAGCTTCTGTAAACTCCACTGTGTGGTCTGAAGGAGCAAACGGGGTTTCACAACCTTCTGACAACTACACAGAGGCCTGCAGATCGTCCAAACAATCCACATCTACACCAGTTTGCTCACCAGATACAGTATGTAAGGACTGGAGTAGGGGCATCGACATGCTGCATAAAAACCTGACGATGATGGCTCTATTAAACAGTCGTGTACTGCTGGTGGAATTAATGAGATAGCACATGTACCTACTAAACAATAATGTCATTCCCACTAGCAGGTCAGTCGGCTGAGCTTGTGCAGTGCAATGTGAAATGTGCACTCACAGCAGAAAAAAGCAGAGAGAACTACAGTGAGATGAGGCCCCTTGTGGCCACGAGTGGATTCAATCAATCTGAATTAGAGATGTGAAGGGTTCCAAGGTTTTGTCTTGTTTCATGTGAAGAGGGGGAAAAAATTGAAAATTGACCCGGCAGCCTTCATTTAGTGACAATGTGCTAAAGTATCATAAAGTATGATGGGTATTCATCACAGTGATCTGCACAAGCGGGGGCAATACAGTGGCACAAAGGTTTTCAATTGAAAACCATAATACTCATTAGTGTAACACTCAACATCAGCGGCAATCAGAAGTTGCATTAGCCGTGAGAGGGTGCCTGGACAAAATTACATCTCTCAAACGGCTCAAATATATAAAACACATACTGGAAAATCCATTAATCAGGCTAGCTGGGATCTATAGCATAGGGTTATGCACTAACATTTCAAATCCTATATGAATGTCTATAGATTGTCTCCTTAGGCCTCATTTAGGTGACATTCAAGTGTTGAACTTTTCAGTTTCTACAGCCCCTGACAAGCTGACCAAACAATGATGTTTTCTTTGCAATTTCACGTTATTCATCATATTAAGATAAGGGAGGATGTGATAATTCCCTCAAATACGACGATACGATAATACTTTATTGTCAGACAGGTCTGAAATTTCTTTTGCATCACAGCAGCTCCATTTTCAACATCACAGAAAGGACAAAGACAAGAAACGAGGATACGTACATTTAAACATTACAATCACAGAAGACGATATTCAGGGCCTTTCAATGTACATTTGATCTGGGATTAGGCTCCATATTTAGCTTCAGGATTGACTGGTGGACAAAAGAATGCTTCAGTCTAACCTTATTAAATCGTGGAACCCTGTATCTCCGATTTGATGGTAACAATTCATATTCACTGTTCACAACGTGGCTGGGGTCAGAGACGATGGTGTTAGCCAACATTAATATATTATTATGATAGGCTGATTCATAGAATTTCTCAAGGGGTTGAACTACAATCTTTGAGCAGATTTTCATTTGGTGGAGCAGGTTTGAATGCTAAAGAATGCCGCAAACAGAATAAGGGAAATAAGTGAATCATTAATACAACGTCATGATTTTCAAGCAACAATAAAGCAATAAGTCAAATATACTGAAGTGTTTGAGGAACAGAAATAACAATTTATTCAACTGATAAAAGGGAACACTTGGAAATATTTACAGCTAAGGACCCTAGTGTGGTCTGTCATTGGGTTTAAATTAAATTATATTTAATTCTGCATCAGTAGCCTATTTCATTAAATAACTTATTTAATACTCACACTAGGTTATGCAAACACCTGAGATTAATATGGAAATTAATACAATATATAGAGTGAGATTGGGGAAGAACTATGGATGAAAGAAGTTAAGTTCATCCATTGTGTTATCATACTAACTTGCAGGATCTGAAATTTTTTTTTTTTTCCTCACCTGCCACTCAGGCTGGTCACTGAACATTTCTACCAGCCACTCAATTTATTTGTCTGTCGCTCCTGAAATCTATGTAGAACACTTTAGAATTGTAAACACTGAGTCAGTGGTACCAGGCAGTATAAATATGGAATATATCATGTAACCTTAATCCATGACTATTTTTAACTCAGGATTTGCCTTTTAAAAATAATATCTCGGGCTGTGCTGCAATTTTAATAATTTTTATCCATGGTAGCTAGACCTTTTTATTTTTTTGACATACTATACTATGACTTTTTGAAAAAAATATTTCTCTTTTTCTTCGACATACTATAAATTTCTTTTAAAACTTTTTTCTCGTACTATACCATGACTTTTTTTTTGTTTTTTTTTAACTTTTCGACACAATATACCATGACTTTTCATTATTTTTTTTCGATATACTATACTATAACATTTTTATTACTTTATACACATAACTTTTCTGACCTTTTTGACATACTACACTATGACTTTTTTTAGACATAACTATTTTGTTTTTACTTTTTTCGTCATTCTGTACTGACTTTTTTTTTTTTTTACATAGTATAGTATGGGTTTTTTAGACATATTATACTATGACGTTTTTATGACTTTTTTCAACATTTTATACAATGGCTTTTTTATAACTTTTCGATATACTGTATTGCTATACTATACTATGACCCCCCCCCCTTTTTTTCGACATACTACACAAACTTGACAACATAAACCATAGCAATATTTACAGCTAAGAACCCTAGTGTCTTCTGTTATTGGGTTTAACAGGGAAGAGGGGAAATTAAATTAAATTATACTTCATTCTGCATCAGTAACCTATTTTATTAAATAACTTATTTAATACTCACACTATAGAGTGAGATTGGGGAAGAGCTATGGATGAAAGAAGTTATGTTAAGTTAAGCATACTATCTTGACACCCTCAGACTGTTTAAAATGTGCCCAACTCTAGAAAATAAATGCTAGAAATGCAACAGCCATGTCTAATGTGACGTCATTTCGGAAGGGTGCTACAACAACTTCTACTAGCATGAAGTCCTACTAAAGTTAACCAGGTAGCGTTCTGGCTAGCAGTAACAGGTTTAACTGAACCAGCCAGGCTAATTGCACAACTACTATTACTACGTATATGTGACAAAAGTTGTAGTGTGGAAATACATTTAATATTCAGTTTCAGTTAGAAAGAGTTAGTGAGCTTACCAGACCTCTTTAGTCCGCTCCTCGTCTCTGCTCCAGGCTGCATTAGTCGCTACTAGCATAACCATGGTAACGAACCAGAACCTCCGACAGGTGTTGGCGTTGCATTGTGGGTAATGTAGGCGCCATGTTTTGACAGGGAAGAAGAATGCGCGAACCATAATAAAACATATCTCGGGCTCTGCTGCATCAATTTTAATAATGTTTTAGCCATGGTAGCTAGACCTTTTTATTTTTTTGACATATTATACTATGACTTTTTTTTAAAAACTTTTTTCTTCTACATACCATACTATAAATTTCTTTTAAGACTTTTTTCTCTTACTATACTATGACTTTTTTTTTCTTTAACTTTTCGACACAATATACCATGACTTTTTTTTTCTTTTTTTTTTTTTAACTTTTTGACAAAATATACCATGACTTTTCTTTTTTTTTTTTTTTTTTAC
>CAKAOI010046701.1:0-23921 GCA_916701655.1 Sebastiscus albofasciatus | reverse complement strand
ACCAGTAGGCCTTGTTCTGGGTCCAGTAGGGTGAGTCTTTGACCAGTAGGCCTTGTTCTGGGTCCAGTAGGGTGAGTCTTTCACCAGTAGGCCTTGTTCTGGGTCCAGTAGGGTGAGTCTTTCACCAGTAGGCCTTGTTCTGGGTCCAGTAGGGTTCATAGGCTGAAGTCTATCTTTAGCAACAAAGAAAACCTACAACAAGTTCCACAATGATGAAGCCAACTAGGGCACCAAGGCTACTGATTCAACTGTAGATCACAGCTTTAACACAAAGGTTTGGAGGCCGAGGACAGAACAAGGCTGCTGTCAGACTACCTGAGCATTTTAAACTGCAGAGATGATGGTTGGACCAATCAGCAGCAGACACGCCCCAGACTGAACCCACACCTCCAGCCAATCAGAGAGAGAGCACCTAGATGGGGAACAAAGATCCTCACCAGACAAAGACACTCACTCTGACACAAAACACAGCCACATTTCAATATACGGTTGAGAACGATAGATCATAGAATATGATCTGCTATAAAAGAAATAACAGACCGCTGTGATTAAACAATCAGAATCAAATATTCAACAGAGCCGTGTAATAATCCTTGTTAAACTCTCCTGAAATGTGTAACACCATAAACCAGCACTCAGTTATTAAATGATGGAAAGTCCTCCTCATTCAATCCTGTTCTCCCGTCATAAAACTAAAATGGCCATTTTTTATTTATCTGTAACATAACTCCCATAAAACTGAGCAATGTTTCATGTCTGCACGCCGCAGAATGGGAAGAGACTATACAACAGCCAGCAGAGTAATATAACGCTGGGGACTCGGCCATCGGGAGGACGGAGATAATTTCCAGTCCAGGCAAGCTGAAAGAGACGATGCAGAAAGAGCGATGTGGTAATCTGTCTTTTCTGTGCCAAGTCCTTTGTGAAAATAATTTAAGAGAAGGACCTGCGGTGATAATCTCTCCTTATTTGATTACTGATGAGCCACTCCACATTTGGGTGGGGGGGGCTGTTTATCTATCTCTAAGGTGTCAAGTAGGATTTACGACAGGAAACCGCCCTGCACGTGCTCCACGACTTCTATTATTCCAAGAAAGACCACCAGGAGTCACTTTTTAAGTTAAAGGTCATATTGATGACATTATTTATGCAGGGTTAGATGTTGGAAGATACCAGATGTTCACTTCTAGCAAGGCTCGTGAGCCACCAGCACAACGACGTTGGTATCACGATATCGTTAGTGATCAAGTTGCCAGTTAGTGTGGGAAAAAAACGGATAAATGGCTGAGTTTGACACTGGTGTCTCCATCAGGCTGCAGGATAAGTGAACATTTACAGTGGCAACAAGTGGCAACTGACCTTAGCACATATTAGCTGTCTCAGCTTAATCGCCCGAACAACAAATATAAATACAATTCGGCATATTTATACATGGATCAAAAAGCTTGGGACCATTCCTATACCTTGGTTAAATACTTTGCTGATAGTAATCAAGTAGTCCGCTTACAGTGTTCATTTTGGGAGACAAGATGTGGAAAAACAGTTTAAAACTGTTAGACTAACTTTACTCCCTTGATACTTTGCGTCGCCGACCGTCTGCTTTCCGGCTGGATACGTGAGGCTGGTGCTGCGTGCATTGATATCATGACGGGGAAAGGAAAGTCATTTTCTCTGAATGAAAATCTAATGTGCACGGGGAAAGCACTTATGGTTGAAGGCGCCCTCGTCACGTGGATTGATACCTGGTCACGTAACGTCCCCAAAGTTAAACTTTGCCGACTGGCTGCTCGGCACCGCAGCGCCGGCAGGACATGCAGACCGGTGCCCGTCTCATCTTACCAGGTAAGCAAGCAAGGAGCCCCGCTGGTTTCCACTGTAGTTTCCTCAAACAATGATGATGGAGATGTGCATCAGAGGGGATTTAGAAGTGGGTGGCCAACCGAACCAGAGTTGGTGATTGTTGGAAACGGAGGTTTCGGTGAGTTTTATTTTGTTTCTGTCTAGTTGGATCAATTGTGTTTTGCAATGCCTCTTCAAATGTGCATTTCAACATCTTTCATGTCAGTAACAGCCTACATCAATTAATTTTAGTTCATGTATATACCCCTGGACTTTAACAGCTCATACAGTAGGTTTCAGCTCATGTTTAAAATCGTGCACATTCAAAACATGTCCCATACATCCGTGTTCTCTGAGAAGTCGACAATAAATTTGGTATATTTTGAGGAAAAACTTGTGATATTAGAAGAGTAAAGTCGAAATTTATTGAGAATAAAGTCATAATATTTCAAGAGATATTTCAAAAGTCGAGCTGCCCTATAGTCTGCTGTGCATGACGTTATCGCTCTGCTGATGTATCCCCTTCAGACCGTCTGACAGACACATAATCCTGTTTGGGACTCTGGAGCTGTGGATGAGATGAAGTGGCTGTACGCTGCTCGGAGCGCTCTGGTTGTAGGAATCACATATAACATCAAATAGTTTTCAATAGTTTCTTTTAATAGCCTACTGTGTGTATATATATATCACAAAGTTGGATTTTAGTTTTCATATAGTTTTAGTGTGTAAAATCTCTGCAGTGAACACGACAGAGCACACCGGAGACACCACGGTGACCGTCACACACACTCTGCCTTCTCCAGTCACCTCACCCGGCACGTCTTCACCACCACAGATAGCCGTCTTATTGGTAGCTGTCAGTTTCACACAGTTTCACATCAGACGGATGCAGAGAGACGGCAGGCTTTTTAGGAAATATTTACCGAGGTCCGGACCTCGTGACCTCATAGCTGGCTACGGCCACGATCTCGTGTGTCTTCAGGGATGATGCAGAATGGGTGCAGACTACAGATTTGTGGTTGCTCTCTTCTGACATTTGATGCTTGAATTGCAACCAATGAAACATGTAGCAGTCTAGTACATTTACAGAGCTGCAGATTCTTTTCTGCTCTGGTATTATCATAATGCCAGAAATTGATACAACTATTCCCATTTCTCAACAATCTTTTTAGACTCGTTTACTTAAAGGGAACATGTCATGAAAAACTCACTTTTCCAGTATTTCCATTTTTGGTATCTGGAGTGCCAACCAACCCACAAACCGTGAAATAAGACAACCCTGACATTTTTTTTTTACGCTGTCTAGAAAACGTGATTCAACAAGCCATTCAGATTTGGCTCCCCCTTCCTATGTCACATGCAGGCTCATTAGAATATACCGCCCTACGTCTGAGCATCTCCACCCACAGCTTGAGAACTTCCTTTGCAATGGTACTCCATCATCTTCTCACAAGCTTCTTTTGTGAGGGGGGCTTAATGAGACAGACAGTATGAGAAACATGAAGTGTTTTGAGCATTAAAGCATATAAACATGTTCTAGTTCAGTGGTCAGCAACCTGCGGCTCCGGAGCCACATGCGGCTCTTTAACCCCTCTCCAGTGGCTCCATGTGGATTTTTAAAAATGGAGATGAATAACTGTTTTTTGTTTACATTTTCATTTCTATTTATCATTGTTGTAGGTCTACAGTACGACGGTACGACGGTACGACGGAGTATTAGGGCCACATTGAGGAAAAAAAATAAATCTGAGATTTCGAGAATAAAGTCATAATATTACGAGAATAAAGTTAAAGGTTTACAAGAAAAAAAGTCGTAATATTATGAAAATAAAGTCATAATATTATAAAGTGGTAATTTTACGTGTTATTTTCTTTCTTTTCTTTTCTCTCGTAAAGTTACGACTTTTTCTCGTAAAGTTATGATTTTATTCTCGTAATATTACGACTTTTTTTTCTCGTAAAGATATGACTTCATTCTTATGATATTATCATCTTTGGCCCTCACTGCATTAGACTTATATACTATATACTTAGACTATAAACTGTGTTACCTTCGTCACAGATTTATTTTTTGTTTTTTGCCTGAAGTGTCTCTTTTGATAGTAAAGGTTGCTGACCCCTGTTCTAGTTGAAACCCAAAACACAACCTGGAAATGAGCTTCATATGTCCCCTTAAAGACTTTCAAATACGGGTTATAGAGCCGTGAGAAGCTGTGACTGGCTAGTATTTCTGATCAGTCAGTCTTACGAGACTATAGCTGCCACTTGCAGATCATGTTTCTCAGTTACTCTCTTCTTTGTCAGCTCCCTCATGAAATGTAACTTCCAGTGACCGTCTCAGCAGCACGCAAAATAAGCCCAAGTTCCGCCTGTAGGGATAATAGAAGAGAGACAGGACCCAGACTGAAAGATGGATGATGCAAGGAAGTTTCCGAGCGCTCAGCGGTAGAATTGGACCTGGATCAGTCATGAGTCATTGAGTTTGCTCAACTGCCGCAGGAAAAAATCTTTTATTGGGTTTTCTTGATTAAACAGATGATGCTCTCATTTAAGACTGTTGGTGATGTTGGACACTTAAAAACTGGATGACTGTGCGGAAGTCACAACTCGCCAATTTTCGCTGTACTAAGCACCTTTTTTCACTTTCCAGACTTCAAAAACTCAGAAATCATAAGTTCTCTTAACCTAACCTTGTCTTCTCAGTGGCTAGTTCCAGTCCAGCGTTCTCGCTGCTGTTAAAGAGAAAGTTAATATATTAGATTTTCATTCTTTGTCCCCTGTGGCTGGAGAACATCACTCAACTCCAAAATGTAATTTGGGCAAAGACGATCTCATTTAAGCTGACTTGAAATTGCTGTTGCAACCCTACCTTGTGATTTACACTGAAAAGACAAGTATATTCAACTTTAAAATAAAATCTAACCTCTATGGGAAGATGAGTTTGTGCAGAAGTCAGCGTCACACACCACAGTTTGGATATATATTGATCTCCAGCTTCAGTCAGTCTTCTATGTGAGCTGTTCATCATTTTCATCCAGGGTGCTATTACCTACAAACCCTGACGGACAGCTGGCATTAGGTACAGTCATCAATGCGTTCGGTAGCAGAGGTGGGAGAGAGAGCACGCATCCGTGATGTCTGTGAGCTCACAGCGACTGATCCTGGATTTGATCCCCAGCTGCAGTCGTTCATACATGTGGAGAGAAATGTGCTCATACATGATGTTCACATGCATGAGTCCTGAGACGTGCCGGTCCGGTTCAATGGAGACTCTAAATTGCAAATCCATATGAGTTCCCCTTTCAGTGGACAGTCCAAAGTGTTCTCTACATGAAAGGAACATGGAGCAGGTAAATCGATGTATAAATAAATGCATTAGCCTTCAAGAGCAACACAAATCAACTTGAAGGTAGAGAGGCTCTTTGGCATTACACATTTCATTCACTTCCCCCCCACTCTGTGTGTCGGCTCTATCATTAGGAAGCAGAATTCACCAAACGTCGGATTGTTCCCCACTAACAGGGAACGTGAGCCAGACCATCATGAGACAGGTTAGTATGTGTTGTCAAAACACAACACACACTGCGAGACTGCAGACTGCCCGACTTGCTCCACAGGAGATGATCTTTCTCCACTGTAAACGTTTGCCTTCATTTGGCTCGTTGTATTATTGATATGCAACAAGGTATATGCATCGGGGAGTAAAGCGATATCCTCTTTGTTAACAAGAGGAACATTTCTCTCCACTCATTTTTCTCACTCAGGGTTTTCTGTTGTGTTCTGCCGGAGCGCTGCCGAGGGTTGTTGTCTTGTAATGTTTGAAACACATTTAGAAAGCCTAACGAGATGCCTCATTTAACACTCTGTCTGTGTCTGAGAGGAGTGGAATATGATCTTTCTGACTGCAACAACAAATTCGGCTTCTTTTTGTTCTTTTAGCATAATGAGGCAAGAGTCTCTGTTTATCCATTTATTTATTTTTACCTCACGGGTCCTATTATGTGACGCTCTGTGCAGGTTATTATTGTCATTGGAACATATCAAGCTTAAAGCATGTTATGCATAATGTACGGATCATTGATGTTCAATTCATTACTTTATCTTTATTAGTCTCTGTCACTCTCATGCCTCATTTCACCACAAGTGGGAAGAAAGCCTTTCCATATAATCTTACTTATTCTCCTACTGAAGCTGTTGTCACCCATTTTCCTCCCAGAGAGGAGGCAACAGACTCGGCCATTTTCAAAGATTTGAGCTGTGCGCCCTCTGCTGCCTCTTCCTGAAATAGCGCCTCTGAAGAGGCTTTATCTCAGTAAATATGATCACACCAAAATGTGTGTAGCTCTGGGATTAAACACGCCTGTTTCAACTGGCAGGAATCAATTGTTCCTCCTCGTTTTTGCATAACGCACCACTGATTTGCTTGCGATGTGCATGTTGTGCATGTTGGTAAATTGTCAAATGTGCCAGTGAGATCACAGAAGGCTGGTTTACTGCGGCTCCTGTGTCAATATTTGCCCTTGAAATGGAGTTTTGTCATTTCACATGATCTGTGCAGGCTGATCTCTCCGCCTCTGTACCTTCCTGTGCGTGTACCGCCGTCTGTGTTCAGATGTGATGTGAAAGTTATTCAACAGCGGCAGCAGCACATTGTGAAGGTGGAATAAAGCTGAGCATACATACGCCTCTCGAAGGTATTTTTCATGCACTTTAGAAGCAGCTTGGAGTTAATGGGAGCTGTGAGGCAGGCATTACCTAGAATAATGACTCGCAAATGGGTTGAAATAGTAAACAGTATATCAAATGAAAGTAGACAGAGAGACATGATGAGATGAGGTAAAAGCTCTGTAACAACAGAATGATGCTCTCTGATTCCCGGGGGAAATTACAGGGTGAAATGCCCTCTAAATTCAGGCTGAAGTTATGTATTTGTTTTTGTATGTTTTGACTGTGATTGGCACTATACAGTAGTTTAGGAAAAAAAAATACAAAATGAAAACAAATCTATAAAGAAGACTATTTTTCATTCTCATTCTGTCATGTGTTTTCTCTCTTCTGTGATCCTGCTGTTCTCCGATCAATGCTCTTCACTCTGTGAGCATCCCGTTACTCGGAAGAAATCCACCGCTTCCACTTTTTTAGCAGAATTTATAATGTTATTTCTTCACCATCTCATTGTTGTTCTCTTTTTCCAAACCTCTCCAGCCACTATCAAGATAAACTATAGGAAAGATGAAGTGATTAGATTTAACCTTTGGTGACCAGCTGCAGGAAAATGACTTGCTGATGCAGCAGAGAAAAGAACAGCAGAAAAGAAGCAAAAGAAAAACTACTGAGGAAGATTAAAACATCATTACATTAAGAAAACACACTGAAGATATTAAGATAATGCATCAACACAGACAATTTTATAGGCTTCAGGGGTTGTATAAGAATGCAGTGGTAGCCGTTTACAGATGTGAGAACTGTAAAGAACACAGCGAGCGCACCACCAGGGATGAGTTGAGAAACACTAAGCAGCTTAAATACTAAAGACTATACACTCAGTGACCGCTTTATTAGGTACACCAGTACAATCTAATGCAATCCAATACAACTGTTCTGTCATAAAGTTTACTTCTATGATGCCTGTAATGTTCAGATTTTGTTGACACTGTCACAGACGTGTTAATTAAACTCTATGTTTGAGCACTGAGGTCATTGTTGGTGATGTCGTTGTGCTGGACAACATTATATTGAGAGGTGTTTCTAATATTCCAAAGTGTGTGCTATATGGGTATATGGGTCGCTATATCCTGACAGTAGAGCATGAGACCGGTAATCTGAAAAAAGTCATGTTCCTCTGCTTCACACTGATCTGCATTCAGCTCTTAAAGCTAAATTAATGTTTTCATCTGCATCATAAAGTCCAAATCACGTTTTCTAAAAGCTCTTCAGTCCAACCTGAAAACACAATTTTACTTCTGCTTTACTTTATATATATTAAGCAGTGGAACTATATGAACGAGGGCCACATCGTGGACATATCAACACGGGTAGTTTGGATAAATCAAGTTATATAAACTACAGATACTGGTTGGTTACTTTCTATATACTATATAGACTACTATATAGGCTAAACAACAAAATGAAACCTTGGTATTGGTATGGTCTGATTTTACTTGCTCTTGGGTCGGGGTCAGCAATGCAAGGATGCTGTATTTATATCCCATGAGATGGTTGTATATATATCTGGGAAAAACCTCACCAAAAATACGTTCACAACAATTTCAAAACTTCTCCTCATTGAATAATAATAATAATAATAATGCTCCTGACCTCACTTGGCCCAAAGTGCCCTTTAACCCTCTGAAACACACAGGATTGTTTCATTAATTAATGTTTGTTCCAGTTTTATGACGAGAACAGTTTGACACACAGCGCTGAGCTGCATCTCAAATGAATCCAAGCTTTCAGATGATGCACACCACGTCTATGTGACACGTAGTGTTGACCTGTTATTTCGCCTTAAAGACCCCCCTAAAAAAAGACAAAAGCGGGTCTGTTGTGGGTCTCAGAGGGTTAAAAGATCGTGGCCTCTCTCTGTTGTTATCACTTCATAAAGGGGAAAAAGGCCGCTCCATCAAACTGTGTTACCTTCAGGCCCATCAGGGGTCTAGTGAAGAAGAATATGAACATACAGAGAATGCCCAACCAAAGTCACAGACGGATAAACATGTACAGGTGCACAGTAAATCAGATCTTGTGCATTGTAATTCACCTGCTGTCGTTCGCAGTAATAAATATTTGAAACAATCTCTAAGCTGTTCTCAGAGAAATCGATAGTGAAGCAGATTTGGTGAAAAAGACTTTTAGTACAAAACGAAGGCGAAGAATGCAAAAAGAAGCGTTTGAAGGATGCCGACACGTGAACTCTGCTCTGCTCGGAGCGGGCCTCTCTGTATTCTGACAGGGCCAGCCAGGCTGAATCAGCTGATTCAATAGGCAGCGATTTTCAAGGTGCTTAAAGGCTTTTCTTATGATGCCCTGCTGCGTCCTGTATCTATTTACACTGGCAGCCGAGGCTTCATTGCCTGAATGAAATTGCCGAAAGGCTTCAAGAAATCAAATCTATTTGATTTGTACAGCACGTTTAAAAACAACCATAGTGCACCAAAATGCTTTACAGTGGCACAGCAACGGTAAAGAGACTTTATTAGAAATTAACAATAAAAAAGAAATCATAATAAATAACCACTAAGGAAAGGTACGCAGAACCATGTTTAGAGAAATGTACCAACGATGAGAGGAAAGTTGCGATAGGTGAGCTCCAGTATTTCACCAGGAGACAGCTGATCAATACCAAAAATGGGATGGATGTGTTTCCACTAAACATTGACTTTAACTGTCTTTCTTGTCTCAGTTAGAGACACCTGAGAGCTCAGAGCTGCTGATGGTGTTGCTGTTCCCACTCGTCACCAACAGAGGTCAATACAAATCTGTCAAAAATAACTCAACCTCTTTGATTTCCCTCAGCGAGACGCACTACAGCCATGATGATGACTCTGATCATTCTGGTTCTCTTTAAACATTGTAGAAGAACAGAAGAAGAAGAAGAAGAAGAAGAAGAGAGAATGACAATATTAAAAAGATTACAGCACTTTTCCAAACAGTATTTCTTTTAACCTGATAAAACCAAACAACACGTCGTGTGAAAAGCATTAACACAGAAAAGAAAACATTAACATATAATACATAAAAAGCACGAAAGGTTAAGAGTGAAAGTAGCAGTTTGACAATAAAATATATCTTTAAAAAAAGCTTTTACATTTTGGGAGAGAGAGCTAACAGGACGACCACCTCCTCTAAAGCTCACTAATTCACATGTTGCATTTTGTAAAGTTTCAGGAGGGAGTTATACACTGGAACTATCTCTCCAAGGCTCGATACCGATACAGATACCTGGGCTTTTGATATCGGCCGATCACCAAGTACCGATCCGATAACAGCGTTTAATTAATAATTGATTCATAATCTGTACGCCTCACTGTGTGGAAGTGACTGGGATCATCCTTTTAATGTGTAAAGAAACATCCGGCTTGAGTTAAACATCGCTTTCCTAACTTTGTAAAACAAAATGCAACAAATAAATGCATAGATATAATTTTTTTATAATTTTAACTATTATTATTTAATATTAAAATAATAAATTATGCACCAGCAACTTCTCCAGAAATTAACAGGAATAACAATTCAAGTGTAAAGATTTTTAATGCAGCAACAAATTGGTTAAAACTTAAAAAAAAAAAAAAATCTAAATTCCAGTATATAATGTGCATAACCGTAGAATTGAATTGAGTAGATCGGCCCCATTGTCACCGATAACCGATCCAGTTGTCTGAGTCAGTATCAGCCTGATATCATAATATATTTCACTTAAACCATTTCTCATTTTTTACATTTCTATTTGTGTAGGGATTTAACAAATGAGATATAATGGAGATATAAATGTGATTAAAGGTGCTAAAAGGCCGATTTTAAGCCTGGCTAGCTTCTCCCTCTGTTTCCACTCATTGTGCTAAGCTAGGCTAATCAGCTGCTGGCTCTATAGTTTCATATTTAGCATTTAGAGAGGAATCGATCTTCTCATGTAAATCTTGGAAAGAGAGTAAAATGTCAAACTGTTTCTTTGATATAATTAGCAGCAGACTAAGAAAAGTTATAATTAGGCTTCTACATAAAAGAAGAGTTTGGATATCCTTGCTCAGAGGAGTCTTGCTTCTTTACTGTGTCCAAATGAATCTGATTTACAGACCTGTATTCACAGCAGACGTCCCTGTAATAACATTAACACAATTATTGCAATGCAACGAAGCAATACGAGTCCGTGTTTGACAAATCTAAACGTCTGCAGCGCGGAAACGATATTCAACTTTTTCTTTTCCATTGTGCCAAAGCAGCGTTATGTAAATGCTTCAGTTTATTTATCTGCACCCTGCCCCTTCTTCTGATTTATACTATCCTCCATCTCTCATCTTTCCAGCCTGACTCAGCCCCGCTGTTCTCCTCGGCCCACTTTCCACACAGCCTCTGTGTGTAATCTCATTATCGACTTGCCAGTGGAAAAGGGATTTATTTAATGTATTTGAGGAACAAACTACCAGAAGCTTAAAAAACACTGTCTCCTGGGGTTCAGGGTGTTGTCTGTTATTTTCCTTTGCATTGTTTCCCTAAACCATTTCAAGCCAAAAGCTAAGCCTGTTTGACTCCCACTTTCAGATCCGACGTGGCTGCCAGCAGCAAGTCATCACAGGAAGACGGATGAAACCTGGAGGAAGAAAAATGAACTGATTAACTCGTAGTCATTTTATTCCCAGAGCACCTGCCAACGACTCCCATAATGCCGCTGTCTGCTCTCCTCAGAGGTTTTTTAGCATTCATTTCACATTAGAGGAATGACACACATCCTCCTATGGGAGCCCTTCCTCCACGTCAAACGACAGCTGTGACGACAAGATGAACTGAAAGTTTCATTAGAGTGTGTATGTTAACGTTAATGGGTAAAAGGTCTGGTTGTTTCCAGACGTGAGCGCTAGATTCCAGTCTCAGCCGGATCTGCAGCAAAGCAGATCACTGCAGAGAAGCCTTGACTAAGGGGATTTGAAGGAGAGGCACTGCACGGATATCTTATCCCTCTGCTTTTAAACTGGATGCCTAATTGGCCCGTCTGTGCTTTCAAACATGCAACTTTTCAAACATGCAACTGTGGATTCACCGTGTTGTTAGCTGGTGGAAATAGGAACTTCTGCTTTTTATCAGATCGACTGACAATCAAGATATCGTTGATTAACAGGTCGGATGGATCGCAGACATTTCCAACAAAGGAAACTCCCAGGAAGTGTTTTATACAGCAAGAAGATGAGTTGGAGTACAAGCAGTGATGGTGGTTGAACAAAAAAAGACAGAAAATCAGTAGAAGAAGACACCATAGATTGATGACTGATGGAACATCAATGTTGAATCACACTTTCACTCTCCCTGAAGTGAAGAAATAACACGCTTTGACTAAAACTTAGATTTTCTACAGCATTAATAACCCTAAAGGACGACACCGACTCGGATCACTAAACTACTTTAAGAAACAACCATCATATCAGAAATGTTACTTATTTCTTCTCAAAACATTATTAGTTATGTAATTATTGTCATCTGTAGAGAAAAAAAATATATTATTACTACTATTATTAGAATTATTTTAGGAAAGTTACAGCTAATTTGCATATCGTATAGAACGAAAATAGACCGAGCACCGGACCCCAAGACATTGGTCTTTTTAAAAAGCACTAATTAAAACAGAAACAGAAATAACAATATTAAGTCATTAGGAACAAACTGATTGACAAAGTCATGAAAAATTGGAATGATAGATTAAAGCACTTCTGAGATACGACTAAAAGTAGACCTCTGCAACGATTGAAAGTGTACCAGTTCCCTGCATGACTTGTTTGCTGTATCTCAAAGTCTCAGTCATGACAAAGATAACCTCTCCTACAGTGAAACAGCTCCTCTGCAATCTGAATCCTGCAATCCCTTAATGATGCTTTTAAATATCCCTTATTCATTCCTCGTGCTCCAGTCTGCAGTAAAAAGACGTTTTAATGACATGGCATCTGTAGAAATGTCTTCACTGCAGCATTACAGTCACAGACATCTTGTACAATGTTGTGGGAACCACAATTAGGTGCCACATTAGGTCATAAAGCACGTCTGACATCCTGAATAATGTCCATGTCCTTTAGCTCTTCTTTGTTAATGACTATGTGGCAGATTTGGGAAGTTGTAGGATATACTCAGGTATCTAAAAATGTTAATATTCATCATTTTGTGGGCCGTTTTTTGGAACTTTCATGACAATGGACAACGTAGCTCTTTATTTCATTTTTGCTTTATCTGATGATCCTGAAATACAAACACTTGTATAAGTAATAAGATAAGATAAGATATTTCTTTATTAGTCCCACGGTGGGGAAATGTGCAGTGCACAGCAGCAAAGGGGATAGAGCGGAAACAAGAAGCATCAGCAAAAAACAAAAATCAAGATACAACACAGTGCAAAAAGCAAAACAAAAGTAGACAGACATATAAAATATGAACAATTTAAATAGAAGGAATATAAAAATAGGAACAATATAAACAGTATTGACAATAAAACAGGCTGTTAACACAACTGCACAGGCGGAAATATGATATTGCACAGTGATTGGAATGAAATTGCACCTTAAAGTATTGCACAGTATGATAACATGTTATAAATAATTAAAATAACCATCGCCTCGCCTCTACCATTGTTTTTTTATTATGGGCAGCATTTGAGTCCAGGACAAATTTCCTTATGGGGATTATTATTGTACTGTATTGAATCACGTCCTAACTGCACTTCCTATATGATATGCAAGAGCAGGTGGTTAGATACTCAGTAGGATTAATATTGAATATGTGTGAAGTTGATTTGCTTATTATAGTTGCGGGGATGTTTGAACTCTGAAGAATATGTTCCAGTTTCACTGATGAAGCACCAGAGGGCACTCCTGCTAAAGCTCTGAAGATGGATAGAACAGGTTTACACTTGGGTCTGCTAAACAAACCCCTCGGTTTCATCTCATGGAAGTCTGCTATTGATCATTCTGAGTGTTTTACCATAAATACTCTTTTTATTTACACATACATCTGCAACTGAACTCACAGATCAAGTCACCTTCAAATCAATCAGACATTTGAGTTATTAAGGTAACAACCAGAACTTCATTCACTTCCCTGTTTTGTAGTAACGGAAAGATTAAAACTGGCAGTGAAGTCTTCTGAAGCCCTGATAGTCTGTCTATCTCTATATCATCAATATGATCAGCAGAAACGTCTCCTCAGAGGAGATGAAACATAAATATAGAACTTGTATACTTGTACATTAAATTGCAAAAATTTAGGCGAACAGAAATATTCAGCATGTTTTTTTTTAACTATTTATAAATACAGCATATCTTATGTTTGCAGAGTGAAGGTTCAACAGTCTATATTTAAATTCTTCTCAATTTGAAATCATTTTTGCGTCGTTGTTGTTTTTAAGAGACTTTTTTTTTATAAAATAGAGTTTCTTAAATTCTTCACAATGTCAAATCATTATTAAAATGTCAGCGCTCACTGATCCTGGTCCAAGCTCATCTGCGGAAGAAAAAAATAAATCAATAGTTTGACAACAACAAATCCAATTATCTCAAATATATCATATCAACAGGTTGACTGTGACTCTTCCTGTACTGTTACAGTGGTGTTACACCTGGAAGCTGGACATCTCCTGGATCCATTATGTTCACATTATATCTATCAATATATATTTAATTTCATTCTGATGTTACTCTGAACACACAACATCTTTTGCACGTCTGTCCATCCTGACATCCAAATTATTATTTTGTTTTTGGTCGTTTCTCCGATGAGAGGGGCGTTCTGTAAAGGACAGAGGGTGTTGTTTGCTGTACAGATTGTCAAGCTCCCTTGACTTGACTACAATTGTTGTATTTGCTTATAAAACACAGGAGTTTGAGTTTCATCCTGTATGTGGTGTCTAAAAACTAAAGGAGAAAAAATATATCAGGAAAAAAATGTCAAGAGACGAGAAACATTCCTACTGAGGATACTGAATTTGTTTTTAATTAAATTATTAATAATAACTTTGGAATTGACTTCAGAGAAAATGATATGTACTGTTCAAAAATAAAATAATATAATTTCATGTATTTGAATTTTTCCTTTGGCAGAACGGACAGATTGAAACGTAACAAAGATGAGAATAACAAATAATTCAATAACAGTATTGCGATGCTATTACCTCAGTCAGCTCTGTACATACAACGTAGGCAATGAGAGAACTTTAGGAGACTATGATTTGCTCATCAGCTAAGAAACATGACATATAGTGTAGATAGTTGCATTTAGTCTAATTCATTTCGACAGGCCTTCATGGGGTTGCCACTGACTCTGTTTGTGTGAACTGTTTGGACGACAGGAACAATTTACTTCCCTTTACTTTAATACTGAAATTAAAACGGCTCTTTAAGACAACACTATTCAAAGATCACAAATATACAGGATGAGATGTTTTGTTATAGTCCATGTGAGAATAGTGATCATCAACACGGTCTCATCCCAACTCGTCACATACTGCTGCTACGTCACGCTCCTTCCTTGATGTCACGCTTTGGCATCAAAATCATTAAGTTATATCTGGCGTCACTTTAGGTTTAGGAAAAAAACTACATGGTTGGGTTTCAAAACTACTCCGTTTGTAACGTGAACATGAAACTTAACACAGGACAAAACAGCGTTCTCCTGGCAGAAAGCCTTGTGTTTGTTGGGTTAGGGTAAGTGTTTGTTGGACCCATCCACCTTTAGTGTGTCTTTTCGCTCATTAAACCCCCCGGGGCACTTTCTCTAAGTGTTTACTGGTGATAAAGGATGCCTTGTGCGGCGACATCACACGCTGATTGCCGTGACAAAGCCTCAGTATAGGTTAACTGCTTTTTTAGCAATTGTATTCCTGACAACTGGCGTGTGTGTGTAAACATGCATACCTCTCTTCTTTTCTTTTTTTTTTTTACCTGATTCTGATTATAGTAAGATGTGTGAGCAATTAAAGGTTCCATTAGTTCACATAAAATGCTTAAGTGTCGATGATAAAAGTGTTTATGGAAAAAAAAAACATATTTTCACTCAAGTAGTCCATATTCAGGGAGAGAGTGAAGATGAATAGCTTTCATAGGATCTACAGCTTCTACAGCAATTGTCAAAAGGACCATTAGCAGCCTATCTGCATCCTCCTTGAGAGCTGCAAAACAATTCATGCAAAAGATTTGGTAATGTGAGAGACAGACAGACAGACTGGGATCTACAGTTTGTCGGGGTAGATGTGCATTAGTGCGAGCTAAAACGTCCTTCACACATAGATCCCAGTAAATTATTACTAGTGATTTCCACTATTCACACATGCACTACATTCAGGAACTTGCGCCTTTTCACACACACATCATGGCAATGCTGGAATAGACGGGGCAAAGGGCAGTCCATAACAGGCCTGAATGAGGCCGCAAAGCTGTCTCGGAATAAGAGCAAAAAGCAGAGGAAGTGGCGTGTCAGTGTTCCTACCCTGCATGGTAAGACTTGTAGTGCTTTTCTGTGAGATGGGTGACATAAAATGGTTTGTATCCAAACAGGACCCACATGGTTGTGGGCATTTAGAGTGGAGGCACACAGTCACAGTTAGCAGCACAGGTTTTCTTTTCCAGTGGACAAAGATAACCCTGCTCGAGGTGAGTGTGTTGCTGGCCGAGCCACACCAGTCTGGTCCGTGACAGACAGCTCTGCTCATCCCCATGTGAGTGTCTGCCGCCTGTATCGACTCCCCTCCAACACATAATTCCATTAATCAGTTCAATTTCCCTGTGGGCAGTGGTTTATTTCCGTCATCAAATGCCTGATGAAATCTTTAGACGCTGCGTATTAGGGAACAATCCCTACAAATAGCTGATAGTGTTAACCAGTCACAAGCTGCGCCGAGGCATCGCTCAGCTCTAATTTGAAAGGGAGTGAGGTGATAATGCGATGTGTCATCCTTTTGTGGGCGTGCATTAATGGCGCCAGCCAAGATGGCAATTGGTGGCAAATCAACTTCTTCCAGCGGGAAGGCAACAGGGGAGGGAGGGGGGGAGAGGGTTGGAGGAGAGCGAAAGAACATTGACTGGCAAACTGCAGAGCCACAGCGGCCTTTAATCCATTACTTCTCCTGATGGGGAAGCTTTACTGCATCTCAGCCGCAGATAGCATGTGCATTTCTCTCTCTCTCTCTCTCTCTCTCTCTCTCTCTCTCTCTCTCTCTCTCTCTCTGGCTCAGCGAGCGTGACCTTGGCAGCGTGCGGCGCCATGTGTTGTTGTTGCTTTACCCCGAGAGGTTACACATGCCTCTCAGAGATCCCCTTCATCATCCAATCAGAGAGCAGCCAGATTAAGCAGACGGCGTGCTGGCCGAGTCAATGAATCACACGCACAGCGAGGTGCACGCCAGCGAGGTGCACGCCAGCGAGGTGCACGCCAGCGAGGTGCACGCCAGCGTTCAGCAGCGTGAGCTTCAACACGAGTCCCAAATGTTTTGCTGCCATCTTGCCTTCATCAACGCAATTATAAAGTTGTTTTTTGGTCGTAAATAAAATAAAAAGACGACACGCAGATATCGCATTCAGCCTCGGAAAAAAGTACCGGAACATAACCATAACTGCGTGTCGGCTGCGTCTCTTCTACAGAATAGAGGTCTCGCCTATTTTTGACGCGAGCCGTGCGTTTCACATCAACAACAGATCTATTAACTGATTATTAACATCATACCAGCTACATCACTACAGTTCACACGTCTAGACATCTGTAGAAGATGTTACGGAGATGAAAAAAAGTAAAGATTTATTTTTAAATCAACACTTCCTGCTTTCATTTCAAAATAAAAGCTCTCAAGCGTTTTTTTTTTTCTGTGGACAGAATTCCTTCATTTGTTAACACAATGAGGCTTTTATTCTGAAATATTTGCCGGACAGTGTTGTAGAACATGCAGTGACTTGAAGAGCTCCATGAATTAATAAAGTACAAGGTTTTAATTGTGGATTATTACTATTATTTTACAAATTACCACACGTTTCTGAACCTTTCTCTGTCTAAAAATAAATATGAATGATATTTATAATGAAATGAAATGGCCATTGAAAGGCAAACTCTATGTAGAAAGAGAGAGCTGACAGCAGCAGCAGAAACGCAGCTGGTGTGAATCACGCAGCCACCACGCGACCCAGCGGCCGCGCCACGCGACCCAGCGGCCGCGCCACGCGACCCAGCGGCCACACGCTCCTGACGTTCCCAGTTTGGAAGAAGCGTTACACCAAGTATAACTGTATTGAGCCATTCGGTACAGGACGTTCGGTTCGGTCAGCGACATCCTTTCGGTACGCTCTGCGACCCAAACAGTCGTTTATATTTACGACTCGTGCACGCCGAACAGAACGTCTGGAGCGCGAGTTTTACCCGGAAAGTTTTACAGACATTCCTGTAATGTATTTTTGTTATTTATTTGTCTTTTATTGACAATATGCCGAGTGCCTTAACTGTTAAAGTGAGAATTATGGCCAATGAGCAACTGTAGAATGTTATAATAATAATAATAATAATAATAATAATAATATAAATTTGCGTGAAGCTGTGTTCGTATTTCTGCCTAGATGACGTCTTGAAAATGTTTAAAGTCAAATTTTATCCAACCAACAATCTAAAATTCTAAAAATATTTAGTTCACAATTAAAGATTACTAAGAAAAAACAGCAATTATTTACATTTAATATTAATATTTCATTGTTTTTTCTATAATAATGTTTGAAAATAGTGAAAAACGTCTAATATAATTATTACATGAACAATTCAATGTCATATTTTATCGGATCAACAGTCTAAAAATGTATAATATTCAGTTTATTCTCAAAAAACACTAATAAAATCAGCAAATATTAACATTTAATATTAATATTTAATTGTTTTTTCTATAATAATGTTTGAAAAAAGTGAAAAACGTCCAATATAATTATTATATAAACAATGTGATGTCATATTTCATCCGACCAACAGTCTAAAACCTCAAGATATTCAGTTGACGGAGCAGCAGCGTAGCCTGACGCTGATCCATCCAGACTCCATGCAGAAAACAAGCATGTTAAAAGTTGTCTGCTTGTCGTCATGGTAACCGACCTGACAAAGCATGAGTTCAGACTTTTTACTGATCGGCATCATTATGTTGTTAATTCAGCATCATTTTAATCCGTTTATTGATATTAAATCACGGCACTGTGTGAACTTCGTGTAGCGTTACATCCCTACAAGACAGGAACAGGAAGTAGCAGAGGGAGCGGGTGAACGTGGACGCAGCAGTAAATAAGCCGGCCGGGTTCACGCCGCAGAGATGAAGACGGATTAGAGTAACGAGCTAAACGGGATTGCGATGGATTACAGAGGATCACAGAGCGTGTAAGTAAGCCCGGTTCTGTCGGTGGGGCCGCCGGCCAGGAGGCCATGTGGCGGAAACAAACTCAGGTGCGACCGCACGTGTGCACACGACAGGACACGGGGGGACGCCACAGGCTTTTATTTTGTAGGCGTTAATCACAACTTTTATATAACCGGTTCACTGTGAGAGTTATTGAGTTATTATAGTTATATAATGTAGAAACGTTCACACTAAATGTCTCCAATCACAAACAATAGTTTGACAGACGTCTCGAGACGCGTCGCAGCAGCCGACTCCTTCCTGCTCTTTGACCTCTGACATCTTAAGCTCGACCCTGGAGACACGGTGTGCTCAGCAAACGTGCACAGATTGTGTGTGAGTGTGTCTATTGTGTTTCTACTCACACTGTTACACACAGTAACGCCGTCACACACATTCACGCTCTACAAACTGCAGCTAATCGCTGTTTTCTTTATGGATTAATCTGCCGATTCACTTCCTGATGAATCGATTAGTCATCTAGAAAATCACGATTTCAAAGAGTCCAAGCCGACGTCTTATTCAGAACTCAAAGAATATTCACTTTATACTCAAAGAGCCAGCAAATATTAACATTTAATATTAATATTTAACTGTTTAGTCTATAAAAATGTTTGAAAAACGTCCATTATAATTATTATATAAACAATGTGTTGTCTAAAAAAGTCATATTTTATCCAACCAACAGTTTAAAATTAAAAGAATATTCAGTTTATTCTCAAAGAACACTAATAAAATCAGCAAATATTAACATTTAATATTAATATTAAATTGTTTTGTCAATGAAAATGTTTGAAAAAAGTGAAAAACGTCCATTATAATGGCTGGAACCAATGACTGTTTTAGCTTGAAAAATGACTTGAACCACTAATTAATAATTAAAATAATTCTGCTAATTGATTAAATCAATTAATAGACTCGTATTTATTCACTTCTGGACGAGTGCAACAAGAAAAAACAGCAAATATTCACATTTAAGAAGCTTATTTTTGATTATTATTATTATTATTTTAGGTTAAAAATGACTCTTTCGTTCCCTAATTGACGAATCAATTAACCGATCAATCGCTTCAGCTCCACAGCCGCTGCCTGTACGCATATTTGTGTATATTTGTGTATATTTGTGAGTTACTTACGTCCACGATGTCGGAGTTGGTCCGGCTCTCGTGGGGCTCGTTGTACTCGGTGTATTTGAGCAGAACTTTGTCCATGTCGGTGCTGGCGTATTGGAACAGCTTGTTGGTGCTGTTGAAGATGATGAGGGCGATCTCGCAGTCGCACAACACGCTCAGCTCGTACGCCTTCTTCATCAGACCAAACTTACGCTTGGTGAACGTCACCTGGAGGACAGACGGAGGACAGAAATAAATATACAAATCTAAATATAAAAAGGTCTTTATTGGTGGATTGATTCATTCTGACGCGTTATTATTATCTGCGTTATAAAGTGACCACAACAGTGATGTTGTACGTTTATTAAACTATTCTACCGCGTTGTTTTTTTGCCTCTTTGTCCAACTTCAGCAGCAGCTATTGGATGGATTGACAGACAAAAAATGACAAAAAATGTCAGAAAAAAATTCAGGTAAATGTTAGAAAAATGTCAGAAAAAAAGTCCAAATAAAGTCTGAAAAATGACCAAAAAATGACCAAAAAATGACCAAAAATATCCGAAAAAATTCTGATAAATATCGAAAAAATGTTAGAAAAAAGTCCAAATAAAGTCTGAAAAATTACCAAAACATATCCAAAAAAAATCAATAAATATCCAAAAAAAGTCTGAAAAGTGGCTGAAAAATAAACAAAAAAATAAACAAAATATTTCAAATAAACGTCGGAAAAATGTTCAAAAAAAGTCAGAAAAACAAACAAACAAACAAATGTCAGAAAAATGCTAACGGGGAATTGTGGGAATCTTTACCAAAAAAATGTTTTCTTGAGTTTGTAGAATATGATGCGTCGGCCAGAATATTTAACTTAAGATGTTATTTTGCCTGAACTGTTTCCAGAAACACGTTTGGTTCCATGTTGGTCCGGTGTGAAATACAGGAGCACCACGATCTCTCACTACTCCTCTCACGGGCACGGTAAACATCTCCATGGTAACAGCGATCTCCACCAATCAGAGACGTCGCTGTTACACTTAGGATTGTGGGTAGTGTAGTACTGTTCCGTGACGTCGAGAGGTTGAGATCACACAGACTGTTCACTTCTGGAGGAGCCGACACCGACATCGTTTCACAACCTCTCAGCTGGCGGTGAGTCTGCCATCGCCGCGGTTACGACATTATGACTAATAATCATTCAGAATATGAATCAAACATTTCCACTTCCAGAAACTCACCGAGCAGACGGTTAAAATCAATCTGCACTTAAAGAGCTTCACCACACATGAATAATGGAACCAAACGACGTTCGCTGTGACGGATTACACGACTCATGAACGTTTCAAGAGGCTGATAATCGATTCTCAATATTTTCCTGAAACAGGAAGGAGACCGACGGGACGCCTGGAAGAGGAGGAAACCGATCGGCCTCCTGCTCATCGTCAGTGATCCTTCAGTCCACGGGAAGTCTCGCAGTCGAGCCGTCGTCTTTTTTTTTATTTTTTTAAGAATCTAAATCTATGAAGAACTAAATTAAATCTAAATTAATCATAAACACATCGGTTGTTTTGGTATTAGGGCTGTCAGTCGGTTACAATATTTATTCATCATTAATCGCATGATTGTCCAGAGTTAACTGTGATTAATCCCAAATTAATCGCACTTTTTTTATCTGTTCAAAAAAGTAAAAAAAAAGGACCAAAAATGTCAGAAAAAATGTCCAAAAGAGGTCCGAAAAAAAGTCCAAAAAAAGTCCAAAAAATGTCAAAAAAAAGTCCAAAAAAAGTCCAAAAAAAGTCCAAAAAATGTCCAAAAAAAGTGTGAAAATAAGTTAAAAAAAAAGTCCAAAAAAGGAAAAAGAAAATGTCCATAAAATGTCCATAAAAGGTAACGTTATAAACAGACGGCTCCTCTAAAGATAAAGTAGTAAACATGGTCCAGAGGACGAGGACGGTGACGATGACAGTGACGAGGTGACGAGGTCAGCGCTGCCCCGCTGACGGCGGTCAGGAAACACATGTGGCTGCATTTCCTGTCATAACAGGAAGAGACGAACAGAAAACACTTGTGTGTGTGTTCATGTGTGTGACGCCCACCGACGACCAGCTCTCATTACTCAGCCGTCGTACGGTCGGTGAGGATCACATGACGTGATGTCACCAGTCTGAGGAACTGCAGCGTGACGGATGTGTTTCTGTGTTAAAGCTCCTTTTCAGACGTAGAAAGCGCAACGTTACCGGTTTCATCGGCTGTGACTTTATTCATTTATACAGATGTTAAACAGCTGTTTCATGGGAGGAAGCGGCGTCATCACTGCTGGAAAACAGCGAGGAGTTGAAACGTTTACAGCTGCTCAACACGGGATTGGTGACCTGTGTGTAGGTGTACAGATGTGTAAGTGTACAGATGTGTAGGTGTACAGATGTGTAGGTGTACAGATGTGTAGGTGTACAGGTGTGTAGGTGTACAGATGTGTAGGTGTACAGATGTGTAGGCGTGTAGCTCCAGCAGGTGTCCGACCCTGACAGCCTGCCGTTGTGACGTTTATATAACAGTGACTCTTCGGTATCTTCAGACTAGAGTTCATCTTGTCGGAGGTGAAAGGTTTTTACTCACATGTCTGTTCCGTTCGTCCATAATCCGCGCTATCTGGATCTTTTTCCTCCCCATCTCGGCTGATCTGTTCTTCCTCTTTTTCACAGACGTCTCCTTCTTCTTCTTCTTCTTCTTCTTCTTCTTCTTCTCCTCTGGCTCCTCTGATTGACTTCCAGGTGCTCACAGTTTTTCACTTTTCAGTCGTGAAACAGCTCCTTTAATAAACACATCAAATAAAAGACAATCATGAGATGGATCCGTCCCCGTCTCCGTCCCCGTCCCCGTCCCTGACACCGTCACCGACCCCGCCTGCAGGAGGATGAACTGGTTTAAAGACTCAAACATGTATGAACACATTTCATTACTCAAACCTGGACTGAGTGTCATGTGACACTATAAAGCAGAGTTTAACCGCCGTGCACGCTCAGACAGGCAGCGTGTTGTCTGCTGGCGTGCACGCTCAGACAGGCAGCGTGTTGTCTGCTGGCGTGCACGCTCAGACAGGCAGCATGTTGTCTGCTGGCGTGCACGCTCAGACAGGCAGCGTGTTGTCTGCTGGCGTGCACGCTCAGACAGGCAGCGTGTTGTCTGCTGGCGTGCCCGTCCATTCACTGCTGCTGCTGCGCCCCCCCGACACACCCAGCTTCCTCAGGGGGTTGCCGTACCCTCGGGAGGAAGTGAACCAACCGGGCATTACACAATGCAAATAACACAGAGAGACGAGTTCAGCTCCATCAGAAGAACAACAGCTTTCAGAAGACGGGATTTAGTTTTTACCTTCCTCTCTGGGTGGAGACGGGAAACGTGATCGGCTGAGATCCACGTCTTCAATAACACAACTTTATTTATACAGCATAAAAAGATGCAATACAATGTGCTTCTCAGAGCGGTATGACATGGAAACATAAAAAAGAAATAGCAGAATGGACTAATGATGCACCGACTGCAAAACCCTTGGCTGATAGCAACATTTAAAGAACTGCTTCAAAAGCCTTTCTAGCTGCACGACCTACTCAATGAGCATAATGATTCAGTACAGCCCTGTTTGACTGATATTCTAATTGTGATATGATTCGTGACATTAGTGGGAATGATCTTTTTTACATCATTCTCATTTTCATTCAAACACTGACGGAAAAATGACGGAAACTTTTCCGATAAGTGTCCGCAAAAAATGTTCGAAAAAAATCCGAAAAATGTGTCTGGAAAAAAAAGTCTGAAAAATGTCAGAAATGTAAAAAAAAAAAAAAAAAAGTCTGAAAAATGTTGGAAATGTAAAA
>CAKAOI010046698.1:57371-71466 GCA_916701655.1 Sebastiscus albofasciatus | reverse complement strand
TAGCTTTATAACTGAGCCCTCTAACACTGAAATAAGGCTGCTTACTGGTCCAGTAGGCCGATGTTCAGATAATTGCCTTTTCTATGTCTCCGGCTCCTCGTCCTGTATTTAATAGTGATGCAACGATTCAACGATCCCGCGGGTCGGTTTGTACGTCACTGAGCGTTTTCATCCCTCTGCTGTAGCACATGAAAGAAAATGCATTAAAACTAGTGACTAAAGACTTCATATGAAGTCATGAAAATGAAAATGTCTAGTGTGGAGCGTTACTTAACCAGGCAGCCGGGCAGAAAAGTTTAATAAATAAATAGTTATAACAGTATGAATATTTATAATATTGTCATTGTTCAACACAGGACATTTCAATAGAGACATTAAATATGACAATAGGACAGAAATAATTAAGTTTTACTTTTGTACGTCTCTTTGTAGGAGGACGTTTTACTGACGTCTCTTCGTAGGAGGACGTTTTACTGGCGTCTCTTTCACTTCTTATCAATAAATGTTCTTTGACTCCGGTGAAGCCATTTTAGCGTCTCTTAGAGTGTGTTCCAATCCGCGTACTTCCAGAAGTACACTTCAATGTAGTGTACTTTGTGCACTCTGTACTCACTTGAGTAGTGCGTGTATTTCAGCGGGGTAGGGTCGTCTCAAATCGAATACTCTGCGGCGCACTGACCGGAAATGACGATGGCAACATTTGACCGCGGCTCGCTACCCGCCAAGATATCTTCTGAAAAAAAATGAAAGCAGAGTGGAAATAACGTTTCCAACGTCGTCGCCTACGATGTGTCCTCCTGTTGGCTGAAAGTGCAGCAGTATGTTTACGTATTGTTTTATTCCGTTATCTCCGTATGTTTGAATAGTGCTCGTGGCTCCGCCCCTTCCGCTACGTAGCCAAGATGGAGACAGTTGAGTGTGGAAAGTGTCCAGCGCTCCACATTCAACGATCTGACCGTTTAGAGTACAACATCCGGGTACTCTGAGTGCACTGCATTCTGCCGTACTTCCCAGTGTGAACGCACTTATGCACTCAAAGTAGTGAGTGTAAGTACAGAAGTACGCGGACTGGAACACACTGATAGAGAAACTGTTGTTGCATGGTCTGATCAGCTCTTCGATCAGAGTGCAACATGCTAAGCAGCTGAGTTTGTGCCTGGCGTCCTCCAGAAGCCCGAGTTGTTTCTTCAGAGGGCTCCTGGATGCTGCGGCGTGAAGTGAAGCATAAATTGAATAAAGGTGGAGAGGCCTGATTCATGCTAGATTGAATCCCGGTGAGCTTTGATCCGCGGCTCTGAGAGGCTGACAGAAGAGGGACGCTTGAATCACGACTCTGATGAAACCTGAATTAATTATGTATCGCTTGCAAACCGCCTGGCGTTGTGTACTCGTGCAGATTCAGCAGAGGGCACCTTAAAGTTTATTTAAGCAGCAAGCTAATTACGTTGTGTCGGAACATTTTCTACTGGAAATCAGTTGGAAGCAGATTTCCGATTGCAACGCCGCTCCACATTCAGACAGTGTACCGCGCTTTAGTGCTTCCTCTTTATTCCCCCCTCAGGCCATGCTCTCTTTGAACCCAAATTAATAGCCTCCTTTACTGCGTCACATATAATTTGAACCTGTCTCTCCGTTCTGCAATTCAATCTTAATTGCTAAGTACTTCCATTTCAAGAGTTGTTAAGCAAACGGCGCGTATGACGGATGGAGTCTGTGGCAGTAAACAGCAAATTACTTAATCAAACGTTCGCTCTCTATATCTTCCTTCTGCCTTTCACAAAGTCAGGAACTCTTTGCCGTCGTCCCCGGGAGAAGAGTTTTGGATAAAAGACAGGGGCGTTGTAATCTTTTCTTTCGCTATATATCCTGGCGGCACAATGATGAATGGGGGTTTCATCCCTGCACTTTAAAAGATGGATTGGGAGCTTGATTCCCAGTCCTTCGTATGTTAAATGGTCTAATTCTCGCTGTCTCCTGCCCTTCTTCTTGTCACGCTTTACACATTTATCTCTGTCTCTTTATTCTCTCCTTATTTACCCAGTATCATCCGATGATCAGAAGCTGCTTTTTAATTCCTGACACCTCGTTTTAAGGCTCTCTCGTGGCCCTCTTTTCATTCCTCGCTTGATGTCTCTCTCTTAGAAATGTTCTGCTTCTCTCTGAGCTGCTCTCTCTCTCTCTCTCTCTCTCTCTCTCTCTCTTTGGGTCTCTTTCTGCTCCAGGTGGACTTTCTATTGATTAAAACCAGACGTGGCCTGCTCTTGTGTGTGTGTCCACCTGACCAAGCCCGGCTCAGGAAGATGAATCACTCGCAGCTCTTTTCTATCAGTCCACTCCTCTTTTCACATCCATCCTTCACTCTTTCCGCGGCTGTCGACTCCAGAATGAAATGAGTGCCAGACTGATTGTGTGTAGGTTTAGGAGCCAATAAAGTGCACAGCTTCTTTCTGTTTTTTAGGGCCAGCTGTGCAGGGTTTAGTTAAGGTAACCGCCGGGCACTGAGTGTTTCCTGCTTTACTCCCCAAACATAAAGAGTTAAAGGGATAGAATCAATCTTCTGGGTTTAAATATTCACCTCCTGTCGGCTGGACTGGTGAATCTTAAAGGTGTTTTTTTGCACAGCTTGGATTCACAGCAGGTTCATTTATTGTCGTACAACAGAGGGTTGAAATGCCGTTGAAGTCCCTTTATGCTGCGAACAAAAACAAAAGTAGGACTGAAAACAGCAGCAACTAAAGCACCGGTTTATTCTCCGGCATCTTAACATTAACATTTCAACATCGGGGAAACTTATCCTTCAATAGTTGAGCAAAAAAAAACATAAAATCCGTTTCCCCTCGTCCCACCGGCAACGGCCCGATCCGGGACGCCACGATGAAGCCGATGGTGAACCAAGGTCACGGCCAAAACACATCCACAGGAACTTATCCATCCAGTCCGTCAGCATCATCCACTGCTCAACTAAACCTCTGGGCCGGTACCCGCCGGTAAGCAGTACACCGGCACTCCTACACTTTACTCCTAATTGGTGCACCGTGACTTTTTCTTGCGTATACCGGAAGTTCTCTACGCAGCCGGTACTCTCCTCCGCCTCCCTCCATATCAGGTTCTCTGGGAGATTCATGATGGAGATTCAGAACGGCACAGCGCCAGCGTTTTTTGTGGCGCGCCTCATAAACTGTATGAGCATTTAAACTGTGGAGAGCATCCAGACGAGCTGTAACACGGCACGCTGGAGGAGGGTTGAGAACGACGGTGCTGGAATTTATCGGTACAATACGCCCTTCACGTCCTATTTATAAAATAATTAGTAAACTCTTCGTCATATCTTTTTTTATTTGTAAACAAATATAATTTATGTAACATTATTTAAGAGTTTTCTGAATCTGACATGGATGAAACACATACATGTTGCAACCTGAAACGTTTGTTTTCTAGTTCACATTCAATTCAATTTTGGACAGATATGGAAATATACATTTTAAGTATTTGCAATAAAAACAATAAATACAAGAATAAAAATATTTGCAATAAAAACAATAAATACAAGAATACAAACAAGATGAGATAAAAGAATAAAGGAATAAATAGGATAAAGTGCCAAGAGTATTGCACGTTGCAAATTACATTCCAGGAATGTACCTAATTGCAAACACGGACAACCACTATAGGGTTAATGCAAAATAACTTTACATTCAAAGTAAATACAAACATTTCTGTTGTCGTTCATTCAAGATAGTTACTCATGCAATCATTTATCCATTACTGTTTAGCTGTTTATTCATACTTTAGAGTAAATCCATAGAAGAGCAGCCAGTTGACGTGTCATTGCAGAGTAAACACTGTTAATATGTTAATTAATAACATTAATTATTATGGCTCTAGTAATGTGCGTGTCCTTTACTGGACCGGCTTATACTAAATACAGGACCATAATTAATGTTATCAATCCACTTGTTGTGTTTATGGCGGCTGTGAAAAGGCCCTTCATTTGAAAACAATGTGTTTATATTTTATGGAGTAATTAGGTTACTGTATGAGCTATTTGGTCCCTGCATATTAAAAAGGATGATAGGATGTGTTAATATTGGGATATCTTAGGGCTGCACCTATCTAGTCTTTAGTATTCCCATTTTCATTGAAAAACATATTAAAATGTTTGATGTTTTTCAGGGATCTGTACCAAACAAAATGTTTTCTTAAGTCTGTAGAATATGATGTGAAGGTCAGGACATCTCTGCAGCACAATATTTACTTTAAAATGGTATTTTGACACACATTTTCGACTTTAACAAATATTGCAATTTCCTCTACATCCTGCGATTTCAATATTGCAGTAAGCCATAATGCTATTTTGATATAATTCGGAGCCCTAGAATATATATAGTTGTGATCCTGGTGGGGTTGTGCTTGTGTTTATGCCATTAAGCGACACACAACAGGGCCTTATGTGTTGATATTGTTGCCGCTGGCCTAGGAAAGTATTGTCGTAATCATATGGTGTAGATCCTGTCTGATAGAAGGTGTCTACAGGTGTTCATACTGTCCTTCAGGTTGTAGTCTCTCAGTGTAGATCCTGTATGATAGAAGGTGTCTACAGGTGTTCATACTGTCCTTCAGGCTGTAGTCTCTCAGTGTAGATCCTGTATGATAGAAGGTGTCTACAGGTGTTCATACTGTCCTTCAGGTTGTAGTCTCTCAGTGTAGATCCTGTCTGATAGAAGGTGTCTACAGGTGTTCATACTGTCCTTCAGGTTGTGGTCTCTCAGTGTAGATCCTGTATGATAGAAGGTGTCTACAGGTGTTCATACTGTCCTTCAGGCTGTAGTCTCTCAGTGTAGATCCTGTCTGATAGAATGATGTTGTGTAAGTGTGATTTGGAACATGCTGAACTCCTAGTTTCTCTCCACAGTGAATAATGCTTCAGGAGTGGTTTTGAGAAGTTTCGTTGGATATATTTGGACCGTTTTTGTGCAGTGAGTGAGTCTGGGTCAGCCCGCTATATTAACCGCTGTGAATCCACAGTCGGCATCCTCCACAAAGGAGCAAGCTACAAACACGTCAGAGGCACCTCTCCAGCCTACAGGATGTGAGTGTTTGATGCTCAAAAAGCTAAAAACAAAGTGCACTTTCGGTCTAGCTGTTTCTTTTATGGTTTGCTCTTTAGTTCCTATAAAGGAATAATAAGAATGAATAATGCTTACAGCGTACAGATGATATTTTACAATAGTATTCTTTGGGGAAGGCCCTTTGCTGCTTCAGCGTTTCAAAGCCAGCGCCTTGACATCCAAACCAAACACCTTTGGGATGAACTGGAACACCGACTGTGAGCCGGACCTCATCACCAGACATCAGTGTTGGACCTCATTAAGCTCTTGTGGCTGAATGGGTGCAAATCCCTGCAGCCTGCGTCTAAAGCCTGGTGGGAAGCCTGAAATCAGACCAGTCTAGACCAGATTATTGGCCACGGCTTTGGTGTGAGGTGTTCAACCAGCATGTATTGGTTGTATCGCGATTTTGAAATATATTTTTTAACGCCAGAATCGATATATCTGCTTCATCTGAGTCTATGTGGAGGTAGAAGGAAGTTACCGCTTTCATTGTGGTAGTCTGAGTAACGTGACGTCATATCCATTCCGTATCCGTCAACCAAAACAAACCTCAGAGAGTCTAAAACGTTGGAGGGTCGTCGTGGATACGAGCTGCACCCTCCCATGTTAAATCCAGCGTGGTAAACACTACACATCCAGGAAAGGATGGAAACACTTTGGGTTTCACACATTGACAGGAAAAGCAGAGCTGGACAGAGCAGAGCTAAAGCTGCATGCTGACTCTGTCACAGACAGGAAACGTTATGGTATGGTGGTAACGTGGCGGTGGAGCCGGCCGTCGCTCTCGTCTCCGTGGTCAAATGGGCCGACGCTACGACTGTAGAGCACCCAGATACTGACATTTGTGTTCTCTGCATTGATTCATTTAGATATTTTCCAAAGTAAAAGTCCCTAGAAGTGGATGATTCAACTTTTTCCCTCCAATGTCTAGTGTTAAAAAAAGTTAACAAAGATCCCAATAAATCATAATGTTGAATCACAGCACTTAAAAATCACAATACATATCGTGAATCGGGAACCAAGTATCGTGATACTATGGAATCAGGAGATGGGTGCATCGTCCTAGCTCTAATATTGGTGTAATGTTGGCATGTCCACATGGTTTTGTGCATGTTGTGTAGACGTTGGGGGGTATTAAAGTCCCAAGACTTCGAGGTTTAAAAGGTCAGACCACCTCTAATTCTCCAGACATGTCCTCATGAGTTCCTTTCTCTCACTGGGTCTGTGTTTCCGCTCTGCAGGCTGAAAGCTGTGTTAGCTTAATGCACATAATACATTAGGCTGATGGGAACATTTCACTCAATTTTCTCCTTGTAATTTACATAGTGGAGGGTATAAAAGCATACGAGCTGCGCAGCTCCAGCAGCTGAAAAGGCGACTGATTGCCATAATACAGCTCTCTGTTAGAGTTTGCTTTGATGCAGCTGCGAGGAAACTGAATTTAGTTTTGTGTCAGACTTCTGCAGGCGAGCTCTCCCCGAAGGTGCGTTCTTCTCTGGATTTGCGTGGTGCTGCAATGCGCTCTTCCCCTCGCATCCCTCTTGTTTCCTCCTCCTCATCGCCCACTCTCTTTCTTTCTTCCTCAGTCGGGGCGATACTTAACCGCTCGGCTCGGCTCGGCTCGCGCTCGCTTCTTCCCTCGATGGCGCCTGACCAGCGGGGAATAGATGGAGAGCTATCCTCTCTCTCTCTCCCTCTGGAAGCAGGTGTCCTTTGGCATAATAAATAATTCCTCACCCCAGTCGTAGCGTTCCTTATCCTCCGGGCCCTACGCCTCAGAGTCCAGTGTCTGTTGGAGAACATATGCATGTGAACAGCAGGTGCAAATTGTTTTCCTCTCCTTTCAGTGCCGCATACGGTTCTCCCTCCTAAGAGAGAAGTAACCACTTCAGGACTGGAAGAAAAGAAGCTGTTCTGTCTTTCTGTGTTTTTTCTGAGTGCAGCTGCTCTCCACCCACAAAGTCAGGGGATTTCACTGGATCGCATCGCTGTGCATGTTTTAATGATGCAGCTACTGTCAGAGTTTTTCTCTGTTGAGATGTGAGGTACAAGAAAAGTGAGAGGGAAACGGAAATCAAGTGTTTGGGATAATGAGGGACGGAGGGTTTGAGTGTGCGCTGTTGGGGATTCTCACAAAGCTTCGTTAGGAAGTTTCAGGATTAGAGCTGGGGAGAGCATGCTGTACACTGTGGAGCAGCCAACTCTGACTCACATGAATACTGTGCACTGTGTGCACCGAATAGAGCTGCACAATATCGGAGAGAAAAAATGACATTGCAATATTTTCTTTTGCGTGATACGTATGAACATTTTGTACATTTAAAATGCATCAACCTGGTGCGCTTTGAGAGCAGAATGAAGAGACTAGATGAAGAACTTTGTGCTCTTATAAACAATTAAAAAGGAAAAACGGACATTTTTAAAACACTGATATTCTTCTGGAGGCTAAATAACATAAACACACATAAATACTACGGCTGTGTGTTGGCAAGAATCTGGCGATCCGATACGTATCACGATACAGAGGTCACGATTCAATATATTGAGATAAGCAAGGCGATGTATTATATATTTATTATTATATTTATATATTATAGTCAACTTTTTCTTTTATCTAACTGTAGGAAAATTACCATAATATAAAGAACGCACCACTTTATACATCAAATCCTTTTTTATGCAATCAGAACAGTGAGATCTGCATTTGCATTTATCACAGTCCCTGTAAAATCCAACATAATAGCACTACATTGAGAGAGTGCATATCTTTAACAATGAAATAAAGTATTGACTAAACTGGAAACTATTAATTTAAAATCGAGAATCAATACAGAATCACAAAACATAACATGGTGATGATCTTCAGGACGTCTCTGACTACATACATGCTGAAAATCAAACATTTTTACTGGATTCATTTAGATATTTTCAAATTAAAAGTCCCTAGAAGTGGATGATTCAACTTTTTCCCTCCGTGGTGTAGTGTTAAAAAAGGTAATACAAATCACAATAAATCGTAATATCAAATCGCAATACTTAAAAATCACAATACATATCGAATCGGCAAGATTCATAAAGTGAAAGCATGTTGATTTATATTTCAAATGTTGTTGACATGTTCTACTATACTTATACATACGACTGCTAGTGTCAATGTTTGTACTTGAAGTGACACCAGTCTAGTTAATATCCTCGTCTACATCCTACTTACATTTGATCCAGTTTTCTCCCGCTGTCGACGGAACTGACGGCTCATTTTATCTGAAACAATCATCCGTTCCTCGTCCATGTTGCTGCGCTCTCAACAGGAAAAAATAGGAACAGGGCCGTCCGACAAAAGCTCCGCTCAAAATGACGTGTCGCGCAGCGCCGCGTTGCTCACGGCCAGTTATCTAAAGTGACTAAAGTTGAAAATAACTAAAACTTAAAGATTAATGTGAGATTTCTGATCATCTTCTGTTTGTTGGCTGAGAAGACAGAAGGACTAGAGACAGTTTTTAGCACCATGGATGTAAACAACCTGTAGCTACAAGATGCTGCAGAAGATATGACATGATGAAATATGAAACTGAATTGTTAAAAAATGAATTTACACACCTTGTTTTACATGAAACTTGTGCTGGAGATCCAGACTCAGTCAGCGTTACCTCGATGAATGTTCAGTGCTCATGGCTAATAAAGAAAGAATGGGAAGAGATAAAAGATTTAAGAAGAGATTTGTTGCCATCAGTGTTTGACATTTGTGGGAAGTGGATGTAAAACCGAGTTTTTATAAAATAGAGATTTGATAAGAGGTTTGACTCAGAGCTTAACTAATCTGGATATTTGACAAACTTGAATCCGAAACGTAAGTGGCTATCTGAACCCGACCGTCCTGTGTGCTGGTTGTGGTGTCTGTGTTGTTCGTGTTTAATCAAATGCAAAGAGAGGATTAATTTTCCTCCCAGCAAATGTGAGGATTAAACATTTTGAAGGCTCCTGTTTCGTTGATGTTCAGCTCTAGTTTGTTTTTTCATTCTTCTCCAGTTCATGACCAAGCCTGACTCTGCCATTATGTAAATGTGTGATAAAGAAAATGCAGTTTGAATGTAAAGCAGAATTAGGGCACCAATGCAGTCAAAGCACATCGTGTTTTTAAAGCACACACAGAGAGGCAGAATGAGCGACCAACAACCTGATGATCTCAGTGTTTGTGATGAATTTATTGTGCGACACACTCTAGCAGCCTCATAAATAGGATCCATCACTTGAACACAACAGTGCATCTCATGTTCTTCATGTTTGTGTCAAGTGTTGTAAAATGGATCCAGGTCTCGCTCCGCCGGCTTGGCAAGAGACCGCCTCGGCCATTTGGCTGCCGCACAATTTTTGGATGTGTGGATCAATATTCAGCTCGATAAGTATAATGTTGGTCTGAAGCTGAGGTCGCTGCTGCTGCTGCTGCTGCTGCTGCTGCTGCTGGCTGTCTGCAGACAATTTAATCCCACCGCCGTGCACTTCTCTCCGTCTGCACCGGCACAACAAACTACAACTGTTCACTTCCAGACTCGTATGCATGTGAGCAGCCGATCCCACAGACTCAAGGACACAGACACGGATAGTAAAGACCTAAAGCGCTCATGGATACACACATAAAATGTAACAACGTTTACTACAGTAGCAGACTAATCAACAGCCCCGGGTCCACATGCAGACACTGTTAGAAAGACTTTATCCCACAGCAAACACCTGGTCCAGGGGAGTAAACACACTCACACACACACAGTGGGATTTCACCTGCAGCACGGACGGGTTTAAAAGCAACGTAGCAACATGCTGCAGGTCTTTTGCATCTCCTCTCTCTGATGTCGATCTCACTACTTCCATGGTCATCCTGCTCTTATTGCAGCTCTTTGTTGCATTGTTTGCTATAACTGAATTCTAATAATAAATACATGGAAGATACTTTATTCATTCCCCTTGAATGAAAAGTGTTTTCTTTCAAATCCAGTGTTATAGAATTTCATAACAGCAAGTAAATAAAGTAGAAATCCTGCTGGAGCCGCAGAAGGCTTTGTGATAAACCACTGGTTGTGTATCAAGCTGAGCATTATGGGAAAAATCTGTATCCAGAACGTTTTGGTGATATATATTCATGCTCATTCTGGGGCTTAAAGGAAATGTTTACAGATCTGAAAATATGTCCAGGATAAATGCATCGTGAAAACAAACATTTAAATATAAATAAGGCAAGGCAAGTTTATTCATGTAGAACATTTCATACACACAGGCAATTCAAAGTGCTTTACATATATAAAAGAGCACAAAGTGCATAAGATAAAAACGAATGAAAGAATATAAAAGTATAAGTTAGAAATAAGTCATATTTAAGGCGTATGATATAAAAACAGTCACAATTGACTCTGATCTGTTTTAAAACTGATGACTACAATGTGTTGGTTCACAAACATAATCAGCGGTAATATGACATAGAAACATAAATTAAAGAAATATCACATTTCAGGGATACAGTTAATACAAATGTCCCTTCCTGTAAATTTAAATAATTATTTTACACTGAAAGAATGTTTTAAAATATGCGTGCAATAAATCAATGTTCGAAAAAAAGCTATGCATTTTGCTAGCCCAGCCCCTCCATCAGTATCTGCTGTTGTTTTATTGTTAATCACTTGTAATCCTTCCTTTTGCAATGGTGCTAGTAATAAACAATGACAATTGTAAGTAATTGTTCATTTTAAGAGACCCAGTTTTCATAATCTTTCTCATTTTAACTTATACTTTAAAAACTCGTATTGTCTGATTACTCTCTCTTCATAATAATCAATTAAAAACTTGATCCGAAGGATAATTCCTATCGCCCGAAGTGCAACGTGTTTGGTCTTTGGGAAACTCCAGCATTATTTAAAATAAAAAAAAAGCACTTGATCAAGTAAATCAAAGCAATATTAAGATCATAGCTACGGTATAATAACGATTTTGCCTTCTTTAGTATCACCAACAGTAGGAATAAACACAGTTACAGAGTGCTTTACAATAAAAACAGAGAAGGAGAATGAAATGAACCGAGTAAGGGATAACGCACAGTGAGACGGTTATTGTTGTAAATAAACCCTGACATAAAGCGGAGCGTCTTTCATCGCCCTGAAGGGGTTTATTTCACAACAATGACCCGCTAGCTGTACATTATCACGCTTATTACACGGCTACTTGCTTAAGAAATCAATAATTTGAAAAAAAATAAATGGTCCTCCAGAGTCCGGGATCAGAACTGCGCCCATAGCAACGGTCTGTTAGACATAGCAACGGTCTGTTATACATAGCAACGGTCTGTTATACGTAGCAACGGTCTGTTATACGTAGCAACGGTCTGTTATACATAGCAACTGTCTGTTATACATAGCAACGGTCTGTTATACGTAGCAACGGTCTGTTATACATAGCAACGGTCTGTTATACATAGCAACTGTCTGTTATACATAGCAACGGTCTGTTATACGTAGCAACGGTCTGTTATACATAGCAACGGTCTGTTATACGTAGCAACGGTCTGTTATACATAGTAACTGTCTGCTATAAAGATATAACAGACTGTAGAACGCTGTGATTGACCAATCAGAATCGAGTATTCAACAAAGCCGTGTAATAAACTGAATAACTGAACACATGAAAACAGAGTAAAACAAACTAAAATGTCAAAAACCATAAATAAAATCACAGAAAAACAACTCTATAAAGTGTGTTTTTAATAAGAGATCTGATCAGTAACGTGAGGCGAGACCTCTCAGTGCTTTCTAAGTAATTAATAATATTTTAAAATCAGTACTAAAAGCAACAACACCAACTCTTGTGAACACCGTCCCTCATTAACATTCAGTATTCCACCCAGTCCTGGTCTGTCAGAGTACAGTCTGTATGAGGCGATGTCACGTTTCCTGAGGATTGATGCATTTAAATAGCGTCGTTAGCGCTCCATCATTTCTGTAAGCTGGCTGGTCAGCCGTGCAGTTTGTAGCGTTAAAGCTAACGCTGATGTATTAGGAGCCTCGGGCTTCTTTTAATGGAGGTGCCACTTAATTACGACAGAGACCCTCTCGAGCTTAGTGAGCAATCACATGGAAACACATGAAGACACACGGGCTGAAATTGGTTTTGAAGTACGGGAACACATGTATAACAATGAGAGTGTATATACATGGAGGGGTGGATGTGTGGGTGCACAAACATTTACATTAGCAATGCTTTTATTCTCTCAGTGGTCTTTACGCTCGCTCCTTTGAGCCATTTGTCAGCACTCTCGCAATAACACGAGTGACCTCTCCGCCAACCTGGGGAGGTTGTCTCTGAGAACAGGGGGGGTGCGGGGTCAGAGGTCACGCCGTATATAAACAGGTGTCAAGTGCTATGATGGAGAGCCTGGGACATATGAAACTGGGCTGGAAACCGGGCCTGTAGAGACGTAGGAGGGACGGAGCAGAATAACAAGGCTAGTGGATGACTTGTCGACGTGATGCCGTGGTTTCAGGTTGTTAAGTTAACCCGCCTCGTCTGTAAGAGGCGACCTCGTCTGCCATGTGAGCCGCTAGCCTCTTGGATGTGTTGTATTATTTAACCACAGTAATCGCCGTCGTCTCACTCCTTCGCTCTTTGCGTCTTTCAAGTCCAATGGAGACAGAGGGCTTTCCAATCACCAGCCGTGTTTCCATTACTGTATTTAATGTGCATTTTGCTTTAGAGAAGCTGTAGCTGTATGGAAACAGCACAAATCAATAAGACTTCCTCAACTGTGCAAAAACGTTTTTACACTCGCTTGAGGTGATCAAAAAAAGAGTTGATGTGCTGTGGACTACTGAGTCTGTGATACATGGAACTGACATGACTTGACCTGACATGACTTATCAGATTGGGATGTGAATAGGGGTGGAAACAAATTCAGCTATGTATCGTGATATGTTTTAATACCAGAATCAATATATCTGCTCCATCTGAGTCTCTGTGGAGGTAGAAGGAAGTTATCGCTTTTATTGTGGTAGTCTGAGTAACGTGACGTCATATCTTTTATTGTGGTAGTCTGAGTAACGTGACGTCATATCCGTTCCGTATCCGTCAACCAAAACAAACCTCAGAGAGTCTAAAACGTTGGAGGGTCATCGTGGATACGAGCTGCACCCTCACATGTTAAATCCAGCGTGGTAAACACTACACATCCAGTAAAGGATGGAAACACTTTGGGTTTCACACATTGACAGGAAAAGCAGAGCTACACAGAGCAGAGCTAAAGCTGCATGCTGACTCTGTCACGGACAGGAAACGTTATGGTATGGCGGCAATGTTATGGTATGGTGGTAACGTGGCGGGGAGCCGGCCGTCGCTCTCGTCTCCGTGGTCAAATGGGCCGACGCTACGACTGTAGAGCACCCAGATACTGACATGTCTGTTCTCTGCATTGAAACGGCCCCGATGGAGCTGACCATGGATGGATAAAGAGAACAGAGCTGACGGGAGAGCTAGAGACCACCTTGGAGAAGTTAGAGGAAGTAGACATGTGGGACTACGTCCGCTTTTCAAAATAAGGTGTTAACAAAAGGAACTGTATACAAAATACATCTATGGAAATCAGACTGATGGATTATATTCACCAGAAGTATAAAACATTATAAATTAAAAAGAGAATCCCACTAATCTGTGAGGAAATGTCTTTATTCTTTGATTTCTGGGTTGCTGGATAATCAATAATTCCTGACAATAACTGATATATTTGACTTCAGGATGTCTCTGACTACATACATGCTGAACATCAAACATTCTTACTGGATTCATTTAGAGATTTTACAAAGTAAAAGTCCCTAGAGGTGTATGATTCAACTTTTTGCTATGGACTAGAGGTATAAAAGTTAATAAAAATCACAATAAATCACAATATGGAATCGCAATACTTTAAAATCTCAATACATATCGAATCGACACCTAAGTATGGTGATAGTATT
>CAKAOI010046698.1:14629-57351 GCA_916701655.1 Sebastiscus albofasciatus | reverse complement strand
GGAAACACTTTGGGTTTCACACATTGACAGGAAAAGCAGAGCTAGACAGAGCAGAGCTAAAGCTGCATGCTGACTCTGTCACAGACAGGAAACGTTATGGTATGGTGGTAACGTGGCGGTGGAGCCGGCCGTCGCTCTCGTCTCCGTGGTCAAACGGGCCGACGCTACGACTGTAGAGCACCCAGATACTGACATGTCTGTTCTCTGCATTGAAACGGCCCCGATGGAGCTGACCATGGATGGATAAAGAGAACGGAGCTGACGGGAGAGCTAGAGACCACCTTGTCTTCATTCTTTGATTTCTGGGTTGCTGGATAATCAATAATTCCTGACAATAACTGATCTATTTGACTCCAGGACGTCTCTGACTACATACATGCTGAACATCAAACATTCTTACTGGATTCATTTAGAGATTTTACAAAGTAAAAGTCCCTAGAGGTGTATGATTCAACTTTTTGCTATGGACTAGAGGTAAAAAAGTTAATAAAAATCACAATAAATCACAATATGGAATCGCAATACTTTAAAATCTCAATACATATCGAATCGACACCTAAGTATGGTGATAGTATTGAATCAGGAGGTGTAACCTCCCAGCTCTTGATGTAAACGATGTAAAGTGTCCTGGTGGGTTCGTATTTCTCTGATTCCATTAAGGTTCTGATATCTCTGTGTGAATCCAGCCTCACCTGTTTGAACTGCATGTTTTCTATCAGCCTCTTTACAACATCCTGTCTGTTTTCACTGAGACTGCTCCGAGATGTGAAGCTTCTCTGTGTGTTTTCGTTGTGTTTGCTTTCAGTGTGGATTCGTCCTGAGGCTGTGAATTGTAAAGATCCAGGTGTGAAGTGTTGGGGGAGTTTGGTTGTTCCACCATGCTTGGGCTTTTTAATAGTTTAGTTTAGTGGATTTGTTGACGGAGTGTGATTGCTGTTGTCTGTATTCTGATCAGTTCTGGATAATAGCTTATCTCTGCCCTGCATGCTGTGTCTGTCAGGTCCAATTTACTGATTCTGAAGGTTTCTGATTGAAGTATCTGCAGACATGTTATGGCACAGAAAGTACAATATATTGTCTTATCACGGCTGTACCAACCTATCGGTGTTTGTGCTGGACGGTAAAGTGACGGCACATAATGCACAAATACTGCCTGGTAATTTAGAGACCGTGTTATTGCATGGTCTTTCTGGCAGACTCGGTGTGTTTACTCGGCTGAATGTGAGTGGGTTGAGAAGCAGCTCTTCCTCTCTGTTTCTCGTTGCACGCTGGAAATTCTGCTGAATTTTAAACCAAAATAATTACAGGTTTGAAATGCTCAGTGTGTTTTCAATCTGCAACTTTTTGACCACATAAATGTGAAGTTTATTGAAGTACTTAACCGATCAAAAAACTGCATTTAGTTTATTTCTAAAGTGGCATTTTAGCCGTCTGTGTTGGCAGACGTTATTGATGAAAAACAAACATCCAACTGAATCAGAAAATATTAATAACTTACTTTAGATTTGGACCTCGTCCGAGTCTGTAGTGATTTCAGAATGACGTCAGGCTCCGCGTTTGTGTTTAATTGTTGGTGATGGAGCTACACCTTTGTGTGCGTTCATATTACGGTGTGTATCAACGGAAGATTGAATCTGTTTTGAGGAATCAGTTGGCATGGCTATCACGTCTACACACTTTGGTAGGAAGCAGCAATTCATCTTCATAATGTATGAGAGATTGTGGTGCTTGATTAATGATGGAATCGTGTCACATGTTCTTGAGTGTATTTGTTAATAGTAGTTGATAGAAACATGCAGTCATTTACTTTTATTCTGCAGATCTTTTATAAAATCTGCTTAAAGCTTGAATAGAAAACAGGACTGATGAAACCCTTACTGCCAGTAATTCTCATTTAATATTAGAGCATCATTTTACAACAAAGCTTCCACAGTCAGTGAAATGACAGTTCAGATAATAATAATAATAATAATAATAAGATAAGTGGAACAAATTCATTGTTGTCCTTTTTATAAAGGTTTTAGTTAGAAGTTTATCTCAAGCCTTATTCGCACAGGACTAGTATTACCTGGGACCTCTGGTGGTTTGTATAACTGTGGAGGTCTGTGATCTTAATCCTGTGTGAATATTTCCATAATTTGTAGAGTAAAAATTACACCACAAACCTGTATTCAGTTTTACAACTATTTTAGATTTAGTCTTAAAATGAAAATACTTATTAGTTTTAATCACATTTTAGTCATTTTTATCCTCATAGTTTAGTCGACGACAACTATAAATGTTTTAGTCCAGATTTAGTCACTGAAAAGTCATTCTCTTAATTTTGTCAGCTATTTTTTTAATTTAATTTTAGTCCTGTATAGTCATCAGATTATACTGAACATTTTTGTCATTAATTTTTTTGGGCTTAAGATTTGACTAAGAGATATTTTATGTTTTAAAGCACATTTAATATTCAAACATCAGTTACGGCCATTTGAACTCCAGCTACACAAAACTACGCCAATATTGTCGTTATTGATTGGGAAGAAAATGTAGCGACATCCCCCCTCACTGGTGTTAATTAACATCAGAAGTTAACGTTTCCATGACTCTACAACTTGTTTTTTCAACAAAATGTTTATTAGTGTCTCAGTTTCCATCATGCAGTTTGTCTTGTTCAGTAAAAACTAGATGTGTTACACTTTAGAAAAGAAGCTTGTTTAGCAACAGCACCCTGCTACAGTCTGATGTACACTGGAAAGCTGAGGGCAGTAATTCTCTCCTAATTAGACATATTTCCTTTACTGCCCTGAAGGAGGAACACGAAACTACACAAGTGTACCGTGTGTGAATGTGTGTGAATGTGTGTGAATGTGTGTGTGGGTGTGATGCACTCCATGATTTGTTGAGTTGTGAACTCCTGCTGTTTTCCTAAGTCGCCTCTTCACCTACTTCCCGCTAAGTCTTCATTAAGCTGTCTGATTCAGTTACCAGTAACTGGAGCTTAATTAGCACAATTTGATTTTCACTGCTGGGTCCGATGGCGGCCGTTGATAAACACTTCCCGTGGACAGAAAAAACGAGGCAGACGCACTGCGGCGAGACGCTGAAGTTTCAACACAACCAAAAGAAAAGTTTCATATTTTCCGATCGGAGCAGAAGAGTGTGATCTCCGTCTGCCGCCTCATGCTGTTATCAGACGGACCGCTGGTTAGAGAGCAGCTCAGGTTCAACACACACACACCAGCACAGCATGCACACACAACCACATCTACACACAGGCCGACCGCCAAGCAGGCAGATGACTTTCAAGGACTAATGCATGATTAGAGAAGGAGAGAGAGAAATTAGCTTTTGTAATTGCTGCTATGCAGAATATATATATTAGGGATGTGTGCAATTAGTCGATTCATCTCTGCTACCTTTGAAATACTATTCAGTTACACATATTATTATACCCCCACGTGTCCGTCCATCCGTCCGTCCGTCCGTCCTTCCATCCGTTTCGTTTCAGGAGTAGAACTTGGAAACTATTTAACTTAGGAACTTCAAATTTGGCATGATGGTTGACGGTGTGGTTTAGTCGTGCCTTTTGGGGGTGTGGAGGCAATTTCTGTAAAGAAGGACTCGAAAATCAAGAGAGAGTCTTTTAAAGGTTTAATAAACTCTTGCAAGTGGCCAAACAACCATCAACATAAATGTTCAGGGCTGAGAGCCCTGAGTCTCTCCGTTTCTTGACATTTATACCCTTGCGTTCATGAGTTCCAAAAGGGCGAAACCTTTGGCCCTACTTCAGTAGGGGTCAAGCAGTGAGTTTTATTAATGTACACATTTAAAACACACTGAAACAAGCTTACTAGCCAGCCAGCTAGCAGGTACGCTACAGATTAAAGCTAGTTAATCTAATGCCAGCTAGCTCAATGAATCCAACTTGCACGCTAAAGCCTTCCTCTTAGACCGCTGTCCCCGCTGGCGTTTCACCAAATATCACACCACACAGCGGGTTTGTGAGGCGCATTGTTACTTAAGAGCGTCCTTTAAGGCTGGTTGTTATTTATTCACGCTAGTTGCGTTGTTATGGTTGTTATGGTTGTTATTGTTGTTATTGCTGTTATTGTTGTTGTTATTGTTGTTATTGTTGTTGTTATGGTTGTTATGGTTGTTATTGTTGTTGTTATTGTTGTTATGGTTGTTATGGTTGTTATTGTTGTTATTGTTGTTGTTATGGTTGTTATGGTTGTTATGGTTGTTATTGTTGTTATTGTTGTTATGGTTGTTATGGTTGTTGTTATTGTTGTTATGGTTGTTATTGTTGTTATGGTTGTTATGGTTGTTATTGTTGTTGTTATGGTTGTTATTGTTGTTATGGTTGTTATGGTTGTTATTGTTGTTGTTGTTATGGTTGTTATTGTTGTTGTTATTGTTGTTGTTATTGTTGTTATGGTTGTTATTGTTGTTATGGTTATTGTTTTAACACAAACCATAATGTTTTTTCTAACCTCAACCACGTAGTTTTGTTGCCTAACCAATTGTTTCACAACATTAACCACGTGGCATTTCCTGTTTCTGCGAGCTTGATAGGAGGCGGATGTGAAACGTGTTTATAAAATGTATTTTTCGGTTCATAAACATTCAGTGTCTCCAGAAGTGTGCAGAAACCTACAATGCCAACAACTCCACGTATGAAGAACGGGGCCCCGGCGTTGGTTCTGATGTCATCAGTGTTGTGTTTATGAAACCACAACTCTGACAGGTGTGTGCGATGCAGATGAACCTGCAGTCGGTTATCTGGTCCATAAAGTTTTACTGAATCTGAGTCGTCCCAGATGGTGTTTGTCTGACTGTCTGGTGTCGGAGCTGAAACACAATAGAACACTATAGGTCACAGACTGAGCAGCCGTTTATGAGAATTCTTCCTCCTCACTTGTTGCAGTGAATAAAGCCTGATCCCACACTGACACCGCAGATTACGGGGAGTTTTTGTGTTTGAGCGGACACTTCCCGCTGCTCAGCCTTAAATTCTCAGCTGAGCTCTGTAGAAAATCCCCTTTACTGCATGTGTCTACCTGTCTTTGTGTCTCAGCATCGAGCTGGCAGAAGAACTTTCAGCTTAATTAATTAATTAATTAATTAATAAACAATTCATCGTCATTAATGATGTAAAAATACCATTGTCTGGTTCCAGCTTCTTAAATGTGAAATGATGTTGCTGCATCTTTAGATCTTAGTCTTTTCAAAGTCTTCTAAAAGTCTTCTAGTGTTTGTTGGCGTTAGCAGAAGTGATCAGTCATACTGGAGCGATCAGACAACAACAATCAATCCCTCTTTGATTAATATTTGCCGCCGTTCTCTTGTGGAAGTGAAGGAAGCAGCAGCAGCAGCCGTGTCACGGCGGTCAACGCCGCAAGAGGGATGGCGTTGCTGAGCTGCTCTTTCAGGTTGCCGTAGAAACCAACCCAGGGCCATTTGTTCCAATTTGCTGTGCGGCGTTGAGATCAAAAAGCTGGGAGCCCAAAGTGCTCTCTGCATATTAGCGTCTGCGTTTGAATCCACACAAAGTCGGCTCCTCATTTACATCCATACTGTTGATTTACAGTATGTCTTCTACAGGTGCTCTTATGTTACACGGGGCTTTAATGTGTTTGAACTTTGAAGGTTTGGTATTGTCCGGTTCGGCCTTCACTTGATGTAAAGGCATCTTGCAGGTCCCTCTTTTCCCCTCCAGACCCCCAACAGCATGAAGTCTCCCTTTAAATGCCATTCCTGCTCCGCCTCCTCTGCTCCATTGACAAGTTGGCGGTTTGTTTACGAGAGCGCCAGCTTCTCTTTGTGGCTCTGCACTCTGCAGCTATAGTGAAAGACTAACCCTCCCCCTCCTCTTCCTCTCTCTCTCTCTCTCTCTCTCTCTCTCTGTCTCTCTCTTCATCCAGAATCAGTTTGAAAAGGACAGCCGGCCCTCTCAGCCCTCCTCCCCTCATCCCAGTGATGCTTAGCTGGTGAGTTCACTTTCATCTTTCAAACTTCTCATGCTTCTTTTACCTGACTTTGTGCTTCGTGTTTGTTATCAAATTGTTTTTGTTTTGTGCTCAATTTTGCTGCCAAACTTTCTCTCTGGATTTCTCTACGAAGATGAACAGCTATTGTTCTTTTTCTCTCATTCTCACTTTCTCAAAATGTCTCTCTCCCCCCGGGGGGGGGGCCGCCCCTCCTGAAAGTCTCTGAGGCCTCTGTAGTAGAAGTTTTTTGGTGAAAGCTCTTTTCTATTCTGACTGATTTGAAAAGCAGCGGTGAGAGTATGGCAGTGGGGGAGTGCAGAGAGGAGGATAAGCAGGAGAGATGGGGGGAAAGCAAAGGCTTCTTACAGGCTGCTAATAGACGAGTTTCACCTCTCTCTCTCTCTCTCTCTCTCTCTGTCTGTGTGAATGTGAATCAGTGAATCACTCCTCTGCAGACAGCCTTGAGCCTAATTGACACTGTGCCATGAAATCATTGTTCAGATGAGATGTGACACGACGAGTGCACAATCACCTGGTGACATCACCTCCACCAGAACAGCCTGTGAGCGGAGGAGGTCTGTACTACGGAGCAGGGTTTGGGGTTAGCGAAGTAACTTCAGGATTTAACCCTTCGGGGTTTTCAGTCCTACGACGGTGTTTCACTTCTCACCGGGGTAGATCGCCATGGTAACCGATGCTGACCTGATCCAGATAAGAGATCAACTCGTATAAAAGCACCGCCTACTGACCAATCAGAGCTCGGTGCGTGGATTGTAAGATAATAAGAAGTTAGAGTCATAATCAGACTGAAAACAACCCAGTTTAAACTGACAGATGCAGGAAGGACCGCTGGCTGGATGCTGGGGGTGTTTGCCGCTTTGAATTAGGTTTTTATATTTATTTTTTTACTTGTTCTCAAGTCCGTTTCAAACCGTCGGTTTTAGATTTAAATGAATAAATCTGCTAATTTACGTATTCACACATCAGGAGTTTCTTCTTTTGCCAGCTGTGTGTTCTTCCTGCATTTGGCAGCTTTAATTGTGTTCATTTTAGTCTGGGTTATGTGTTTAACTTGGTTTATAAAATGTACCGCTCTGCTGACAGTAGACTTGTCCGTATTTGAGATTGGCCAGATGCTGTAAACTCCGCCCCGTTCACGTGAACATGCTCGTAGCCAGATGGAGAAACCCTGGGTTGATTTACCGCGTTGGTAACCAGCGTCGTAGGACTGCTTAGCGTGATCCCGGTTGTTAGGGTTGGTTAAAACAGATAACAGGAAGATACCCTGGGTGTGTTGAACTGGGCTGTAGGCCAGGCCTCTGATAGAGGCGTTTTGGTACAACACGTTGACACAAAAGACAGAAGGCTTATATTTCCGCTGCAAAAACAAAGAACGCTCTAACGATTTTATTTTACGTCGATTTAAACACGACAATGCAAACATCGATCTCCCGCGGCCATCATGGGGCAGTACTCCACCACGCCACCGTGCGCTGTCACTGTGATTTGTACCGCACCTCACGTAAAGTTGATGTGAAAGACAGAAGCCTTAGCTTTCCACTGCAAAAACAATGAAGGCTCTAACTATTCTGGTTTTTATTTTAGATTGATTGACGTCCTACCACTAGCTCAAAGAGTTTACTGTTTTGTTTTTTACCGTGGTATCGAATTGGGTATCGTGGAATTTCACTGTTATTGGAATTGACTATTACATTTGTCGTATCATGCATCTACAAGTCGTTGCATTCCTTCCTCCAGGAGTTGTTGTTGAGCTGAGTGAACAGACAATAGTCCTCTTGTGACAAGGACGGCTCAAAGAGTCGCTTCTATTCACAGGAGATGAAGTGGAGAAATCATCGGTGGCAGGCGTTGAATATCCGCTCAGCGATATTGATCTGATAACTCAGTGTTTGTGCTTCAAAATAATATACATGTCTGTGTTATTGACTGTTCAGAAATATTCAAAACAAACACCAGGTGCAAAACTAAAAAACTAAATAAGACTACTTATGTGAGTTAGATCAGGACGAACAGAGCTGGAGTACTTCCACATCTAAAACAACGTCTCTTTGAATGTATAGTCTGTTTTACATCTGGTACACACACTGTGAAAGGTCACGGGGTGAAGTAGATGCAAAGTGGAGTGTTTGGGGGAAAACAATCATTTCTTTGGTTAAAACTTTACCTTCTTAATATTCTGGATTACCTGTTGAAAGAGGATATTTGGCATAAAACCCATCAAGGACAGAAAGGCTGTTTGGTTTACTTGAAACATTGCGCTAGTGTTATTGCTTATATTTTATATTGGTACGCCTCCACCGCAGCGAGAGGTCGACACTAATGCTCCTCTTCTTTCCCCCAAGAAGTGACAGTTAATGTCCTTTTTGACATTTTAACAATGCAATGGAAAGCTTGTGATGAAGTGCTCTGTAAATTCATCAAAGGTAGATGAATATGAACCAAACGTCCTCGTGGAACACCGATGATCAAACGGATCATAAATAACGTGAGTTCTTTTGTGTAATTGTTTAATGTGAAACATCTAAATGCTGGAGATCAACAGTCATCAAGCTGCGCTTTGTGTGCTTTGAAATGGCATAATTAAGAATTGATGTCGATCAATAGATCATACACATTCTGTTATCTTCCTCCAGGCGTAATTATTAGAGATTATGTGAATAAACACGGACATGAGAATACTGAGCAAACATCGCCTGAAGCCAGTCTGTTGTCCAAAACATGTTTTATCCTCTACCGGCAGATCGGTGGAGAATAAAATATCACTCATGATTGTAGCAGATTCAGATACAAAAGAACGTCTAATGTACAAATCTCCCAGGATAATCAGATGTTTTCATTAGGAACAATTGATTACAATATTTAAACGTGATTAATCACAAATTAATCACACATATTTATCTGTTCTAAATGAACCTTAAAGGAGATTAGTCAAGTATTTAATCCTCTTATCAACATGGGAGTGGACGAACATGCTGCTTTATGCTAAATATATGTATATATTTATTATTGTAAATCAAATAAGCTGTTTTGCCATGTTCTGATTGGAGCATATTGTTTTATGCTAGTACCTGTGAGTAATCACGATAAACTAACAATCATGTGAATAAATGTAATTAAATATTTTAATTGATTGACAGCCTTAATCAATACCAGTAAAGTAGGCTACAAATACCACAATTTAAAAAGTGTTACAAGTTAAAGTCCTGCATTCAAAATACTTACTTAAGTAAAAGTATGTAAATATATAATCAAGAAAAAGTATAAAAGTAAAATAACCAAATGGGCTTTTTAGTTGTTACATTATTATATATTATAATATTATATTATTATTATCAATGCAGTAACATGTAAGATGTATTGTGTGCATGTTGTAGCTGCAGAAGAGCTCAAACTATTCACTTTCTATACTGTTGTTTTGTGATTAATTTGTGATTAATCATGGACAATCAAATGATTCTTATTAAACATGTCAATTGATTGACAGCCCTACTTATTAGATTTATTTGGTAACGATATGAGGACCAACTTCATCAACAATCTGAGATAAATCTCTTGTGATGGTGGCCTTGGATAAACCCCCATCTTGCTCTTTTTGGGATTAGATTTAACTTTACTGGCACAAACAGAAACCTTGCAGAGGAGCAGCGGCCAATTTATCATGAAAAGCACTCCGATCTCTCTCTCAGTGTTTAATATCCCTGAAGGCCGGCCCTGGCATTTGCTTACGTTGTGTTGTTTTTACTCCCCCTTCGCTCAGCACTCGCCTCCTTCTCACTTTACTCTGCTGCTCCATTCAATTTGTGGCCTTAATGTCGTTTCCCTAATACGTGTCGTTGGAGCAGAGCGCCGGCGAAGCTCCCTCTCCGGCTGCTCGGAGGAAGCTCCTCTTTGGTTTCCTCTGCTCCTCTGGGAGGAGACCAGGGGGCTCCAGTCGTGGTTGGCATGTCGTCTCCTCCAGCGCCGCCGTTTGTTTGCTGATATTTAGTTCAGGACGACAATAAGCCGGAAGAAAACAAGCTCCTTTTGGGCCAATAAGAGAGAGAAGGGGTGTAGGGAGAGAGGGAAAAGGGGGGACAGGGGACTCATCCCTGGATGGGGGTTCTCTTTAAAGCTTTCTGTTTGTGGCCCCTAGGGCCGAATTAAGGGAGTGTCATTATCCTTGGCAAATTACCACGCTGCCTTTTGTGGTGCAGCCACGGTACATTAGGGCGCCTTAAAACGTGGCCGAGCCGTGCCCATTCAGCTCACAAAGAGAGGGGCCGCTGGCAGATCCTTGGCCTGGCTCACAGAGGAGGCATTCACACCACACCGGGGGGATGGTGACGCTGACGGAGAAGGTCTCCTGAGATGAGTTAACATCGCATGTGACACGGCCCCAAAACCCACGCCAGCTCGTGATGTCATCGCTCGGTTTCACCTACCAGCCGTGGATCTGATACGGCGACTCCAGAATGTGGTTTCCATGCCAGTTCATGTATTCATCCGTTACCCGTACCAGGACTTGGATCCAAGCTTTCAGTGGACTAATTGCTAATTAGCGGCGTAGCAACAAATCACCAGCTCGCTGCAAATTACCTCCTTTTTCCCTCAACTTTTGGGATTTTCAGTCGGCCCCTCGAGTAAACTCCAGCTGCTGTCAGATCTCATCTCACCCAGGGAACAGTCTCTGGTGAATATCACAGTTTATCTGTATATTACCTGAAGACGGGGCGCCGGCAGTCAGAGTCACGATAAGCTGTTGGCTTGTTTGAACAGAAGCACACCTGGATGTTACTCTTTTTAAATCTACCAAACATCCTTCACCAGATGAAACCAATCATTTATGGCCATGGATTAGTGCTGAAACAATTAGTCAATCAATCCTCAGAAAATTAAAGGTTCCATATTGTCTTTTGTATTATAAAGCAGGTTTTAGTGCTGTATAAATACTGTAAAAGTATTGAAACGCTCAATCCACAGAGAGATACACACAGGACGGATTCAGAAACTTTGCCTTTGAAACAAACCGTCTGGATTTCTGTAATTTTGTGACGTCACAAATCTTCAATATTTACACAGTTTTGAATTTAAACATTCTAAATATGTCCATAATTAATTTCCGGTTGTAGAAATCGCCTTCAAATAAAACCTGTGAGCTCGTGTTTACAACCTGGGAAGTCGTGTTCACGATATGTTTGACGTTCAAGTGGTTAAGTTGTGAAGAACACCGCTGCTAAGCAACGGCAATATTAACGTTACTGTCAGCGTCTAGAAGCCACAGAGGCTAGCAAGAAACATAATGCAAGAAATGCAAAGACATAATGACGTAATGTCGTTGGAATATCGACATTTTCCTCAGACATATTATAAAATTAAGAAAAAAACCAATATACGACTAAAATTACAGTATATTAACTTATTATGCACGAAAAATGAGCTTCCATAGACTCCGCCATTTCTGACAACGTCAACAAACACTTCACAACTCGTGAACTCTGAGCTTTCAGAAGCTTTCCACCTATGAGGTCGTGAATAGCACCGGAGGGGGGCGTTCATATGGACTCTACTGGTGACCGCGGGAAACACCACCACATCTGTAAAAAGACAAAACAAAGAACTTACTTTCTCCGCCGCCTCAGGTCATTTTGGGGCGAGTAAACAAATTCTTCCTTGGTTTTTTACTTCTGTGATTATGAGTTGTTCTACAGTATTGTTATACTACATGGTACAAGAGTTTGTCCACTACTTTAAAGTCAAAACTGATCCACCAAATGAAAATCTGCTCACAGATTGTAGGTCAACCCCTTTAGAAACTCTATGATCAGCCTCTCATAATAACATCTTAAGGCTGGCTAACACCGTCGTCTCCGACCCCAACCATGTTTTGAACAGTGAATATCAATTGTAACCATCAAATCAGAGATACAGGGTTCCACCATTTAATGAGGTTAGGCTGAAGCACTCTTTGGTACACCAGTCAATCCTAACACTAAATATGGAGCTTAATCCCAGATCAGATGTGCGTTGAAGGGTCCTGAATATCCTCTTCTGTGGCTGTAATGTTTAAATGTTTGTATCCTTGTCTTTGTCTTTGTCCTTTCTGTGATGTTGCAAATGGAGCTGCTGGGATGCAAAACACATTTCAGACCTGTCTGACAGTAAAGTATTATCGTATTATCGTATATTATCGTATCGTATCTGAAGGAATCATATATATATATACAGTCATATTCAAGCAGACGGTAGGAGAAAAACAAAGTTATTTTTGAACATTAAAACATGTAAAATATGTTTTAGTAGAAAAACTAAATACAAGTATGAGCCTGAAAACGAGCACAATATGGGACCTTAAACAATCACAGTTTTGGTAATACAGTAGATAAATTGTCACTTTCTGGTTGCACCTTCTCAAATGTGAAGATTTATTGCTTTTCTCTGTTCTAGTGTTAAAAAAGTGAACTAATAAATATCAAACCGTGACACTTCAAAACCGAAACACATATCGAATCGGCACCCGAGTATCGTGACGGTATGGAATCTGAAGATCGGTGAATCGTCCCAGCCCTGTTATTTTAATTTAAGTCTGTAACTTACGTGACAAACGTACTTATTATAAGCTGAACCGTGATGTTTTACTGAACCTAACCAAGTCGTTCTGTTGTGTTTTGTTTCAACTCACATTGTTGAGAATGCAGGTTAGTTGTATGGGAACGTAAGTTTGTAGGAGACGGGTTTGATGTGCTGTACAATTAGCGTTCACATCTTATAGAGAACCAACTAGACTCAAAGGCTCCTGGATCCCACTAGCTGGTTCATTTCTCAATTTACTGGCTGCTCCCAAACATACTGGGAACACTGGTGTAGCTTTAAGATTCAAAGTAATGAGCAGGTTCCTGCATGGTTTGACCTGGTCAATGCTTTAAAGCTTTGGGGGTCGTTTGAGATGGTTGGATGAATCCTCTGAATCCACTGAGAGGAGGAGGAGTTCTCTAAAGTGTTAGGAGCTGATCTGAGGAGGAAGGAGTCTGTGTGAAGGATTTCAGCTGTTGCAGAAGGCTTGCAACATATAAATGTCTGTCAGTTATGGATGGCATCCGCTACAAGCTTTGGTGGAAGTTTAGCCTTCAAACATCAGCGGGCAGAGCTCCGACTCAGAGCAGAGCGATCACAGTTGATCCTCTGGGCCTGAGATGGTTGAATCCAGCTTCCACCAAACGCCCGTAAATTCACCATGAGCTCTAATGTGAAAGTCTTCAAAGGAAACTAAATAGAGAGGCGGCTGAAGGCACCGTAAAGCTCCTGGCGTGTGAAATGTTTGTTCTCTGGCACCTTGCCTTTATTTATCATCTAATCAACAGGAAGCTTTACCTCGCCCATTGATGTCTCCCTCATTTTATTTTCCTTCCATTACTTCCCATCGTTGTTTCCTGGTTTTATGAACTCAATCCCTTCTGCTGAAGTAGATGAAGGAAGGGAGGAGGCTTTTGTCCAGGGGCCGCGGTGGAAGCCATGAGCCCGTAAATCCTGCACTGATCTTTGGATCATTAAGCTGTGAGCCCGGAGTCCTTTGGTTCTTTATCACCGGGTCTGGATCCCAGTCCATAATGGAGGCTAACTGGCTAATGATTAGCTGTCTTCTGCAGCTACTCCTGAGCCGCCCTCCTTTCTGAACGCTCACAAACATAAATCTGGCCTCAAATACGTTTATTCGTCTGACTTACCTTCGTGATATGTGAAACTATTCTGCAGTTATTGAGTTTCCCACAAAGCTTGAATGTAAATGATTGCGTTTAAGCGATGTTGATTTAAACTATTGTTGATCTGTGCGTTTTGAGCCGCTCGTGTCCCTGAGAAATTGTAAAGCCATTCATGTAACTAGTACCACAATAGACGGAGAAGACTGCGCTTGTGAATTTAACAGCATTTACCTTGTCTCTTAGTGCTGCTGCTGAACAGATTGCCTTGTCTCTAAACAGTCTCCAGGTTTATGGAGCTGAGAGGAAGATGATTGGCTTCTGTGAGAGTAGAGCGAGCGAGCGAAGGCAGTGTTGTGGATAATGATCGCCTGTTCTTCCTTGATTACTTTTGGTTATTCTGGAACTATGTGAATGTGATGCATCTTTGAAGCAAAATAACAAGCAAAATAACAATGATCATAGAGTCTCTACTTACAAAGTTAACTTTGAAATAACTGGTTTTGAAGAGAGACTATGTCAGGCTTTGTGAGGATCAGGTTAGCCTGGAGTCTCCTCAGCACGGGAGCTGGTCTGATCGCAGCACCGCGGCAGCACCAGGTGGCGGATGATTTGACTTGTCTAGCTGTTGAAAAGAAGATTGTTGTGCAATCAGTAGTTTACACATTTAGAGCATTTACATCGTTTTTTGTGACACAAATTTGGTATTGAACAATTGACCTTTTGCTAAGTCCCGCCCCTTTTACACTGACTGGCCAATCGTAGCGTAGCATCGACCAGCTTCCACCACGGTGCGACAACTATCCGGCTCTGCTCCATAGATTCTCATGCAATCATTTCACATTTTCTACATTTTCAGGCTGATATTGTGGATTTGGAGCTCGTCATGTCGTCATATTAGCTCGTCCAGAAGGAGGTTAAATAACGCTCCAGACTTACGCAAAATTATGGCGAGGAAAAACTGTCATGCCCATTTTCAAAGGCAGCTGTTGTTGCCTGTTGGGCTGCAGTTTGACATGTTATGATGTGAGCATATTGTTTTATGCTAAATGCAGTACCTGTGAGGGTTTCTGGATCAATATCTTTTGTTGTTTTGTGTTGTTAATTGATTCACAATAATAAATATATACATACATTTACATAAAGCAGCATATTTGTCCACTCCCATGTTGATAAGAGGATTAAATACTTGATAAATCTCCCTTTAAGGTTCATTTTGAATAGATGAAAAATGTGCGATTAATTTGCGACTAATCGTGATTAACTATTTTAATTGATTGACGGCCCTAATATATATATATATATATATATATATATATATATATATACTGTATATATAAAATGTACTTGACTTGATTGGTCTCTGATGGGATGCAAACTCCAGTCTTTGGTATCGGTCTCTGACATGCAACATGTCACCATGTCCACCACGTCCTTATCTCTGCCGTCAAGGTCACACTGCTTTCTGCACTAAACGTTGGCAATTAGCAGACTTCGTAGGGAAGCTGGGCTGCTTTGCAAGATCACAAAATGTCTTTAGTGTTACTGAAAACAAGCTTACTGATGAGCCGGCCTTAAACTAGCTCTTGCTCTCAGTTTTGACCGTCAAAAATACACATGTTGTAGGTAACATCTGGAGCCTGTAACCCCTGTAGTCTGAACCCTGCTTTAATGTGTTCACATCTCTACAATCTTAGGCTTATCTTTCCGCTGCAAAAACAAAGAACGCTCTAACGATTTTATTTTACGTCGATTTAAACACGACAATGCAAACATCGATCTCCTGCAGCCATCACGGGGCAATACTCCACCGCGCCACCGTGTGCTGTCACTGTGATTTATACCACACCTCACGTAAAGTTGATGTGAAAGACAGAAGCTTTAGCTTTCCACTGCAAAAACAATGAAGGCTCTAACTATTCTGGTTTTTATTTTAGATTGATTGACTTCCTACCACTAGCTCAAAGAGTTTCCTGTTTTCTTTTTGTTTTTTACCGTTGGAATTGGAATTGACTATTACATTTCTAGTATTTACTAGTTTCTAGAACTTAAACTAGCTCTTGCTCTCATTGTTTACCGTCAAAAACATCCATGTTGTAGGTAACATCTGGAGCCGGTAACCCCTGTAGTCTGAACCCTGCTTTAATGTGTTGACGTCTCTAAGATCCTGTTAGAAAGCGTTGCTTTATTTTGGTAAAGCAGCCCCACCTGACTCCACTAAGCAGAACTCAACTGAGGAAAGCACTCTGCCTCTCCTCCGCCGTCGGCTGTGGTCTCCTGGCTGTAAACTTAATCATTCAGTAAGGATTAGTGGCTCTGTGTGTTTTCTAATTATAGACCTGGACTGTGGGGTCAGATCCAGCCCAGCAGGCCGTCGGCCAGCCGCGGACTCTCAGCTACTCTTTCACACGTTTATTTCTGTGTCGTTAACTCGCCATCTTTTTATTGTTCTTTATTTTTCTTTTCATCACGCCGTACTCTCTCTTTCTCTCCCCCCTCTCTCTCTCTCTCTCAACAAAGACTTTTCATTTGGATAAAATAAAACTCAATGAGGTAGCTGTCAGAATAAATCACTTCCTGTATCAGGGAGGAAACGAGGGATTGCCTGAAAGAAAAGGACACCACGTCTTTCTTTTTCTTTTCTCCTCCACGCAATCAATCAGTTCCCTTTCACGTCTTTTCACATCTTTTTTTATTCTTGGAGAACAATAGGTTTGATTAACCCCCCTGGGAAAGCTCATTATCCATTTCCATCACAAAGGTGTTGGTAAGACACGCTGGAGTAAAGAAAAGTGAGATGAAAGGAATATATTGATGCCCATGAGCTCTGAGAGACAAGAATAGAAACGTGACGGCTGCCAGTCTCAGCGTCAGCATCCGCTTCAACAGCAGGCCAGATGTGCATCCTGCACAGAGGAATAGTCCGTGATGTGGTTCTGATCATTGGGACTGCTTTGTGTCCGGTCTGTGAACTTTAAACACAACGGTTGACAGATGTGTGTTTGATCCTCTGATGCCCACTGACGTTAAAATGTAAAACAGTGGATTGAGTTATTTATTTATGAGTTTATTTTTATGATCAGACCCCGTTAGGATCTTTCGGGGGTTCCATTGTTAAGCCGAATCAATTTCACATCTTCAAGGAGGACACCCAGGAAATGACCCAATCCATTATTAATCAAAGCTCCTTATTGAGCAGGAGGTCACATCACATTAATGTGTATATTTAGATTTGATCAGTCAGTTGACGGCCCTGTGATGTGTCCATTATGAGGAAGACTATATATTCTCTGCATCATTTCATGATGTAAATAAATCATGATGAGGAATGCTGACATTTTGGGAAATCCGCTTGTTAGTTGTCCTAATGTCACACAGCTTTGTGACATTAGTTGTCTGCATACATGGGTATTTAAAGTAGGAGTAGGACCAAGCCATATATTGATAAATATCACTATAAGTGTCTTTTCCTGGTTTTAAAGACTGCATCACAGTAAAGTGATGTAATATTAATATATATAATATACTCTTCTAGCTGTTCTATTATTAGTCTTTACCCACTTAGTCATTATATCCACATTACTGATGATTATCAAACATCTCGTTGTGTAAATAATTTGTGAAAGCACCGATAGTCAACTCTACAATATCATCGTGATATCCATATCCAGGTGTTTGGTCAAAAATATTGTGATATTTGATTTTCTCCATATCGCCCAGCCCTAAGTATCAGTCATTTACTTAGTTTTCTAACAGTTTTCCGTGAGGAATGTGCATCATAGAGAATAGATAACAATAAGGCTTTAAATGAAATAGGAATAAAACAACATAAAAAGGTGGAGGCTGAAGTTTCAGCTTGGAAAACACTACCTGTGCCACTTTTATGTCTTTCCAATGTGCTTGTGAGGTTGTGCTCCTATCGCGCCCGGCGTCACTAGTCAGTCAGTCAAAACAACGATAAAAGGCGGTTCGCGCTGCAGCGTTCCAAAAGTTGAACTACTTTTATCTCGGGTGCAGAAAAACATGCGCATGGGAACGCTTGCGTGCCGCAACGGCGTCGCTCTCGCATGTGAGCACGCCTGCCACGCATCTACATCGACAACAAAGTGACAAAGGATTTGAGTGCACAAAAGGAAAGGAGCGCGATGTGTACGGCCCCTTAGGCGATACAAAAACAACACAAAGCAAAAACAGAAACTAAAAAACACATTTCTTTGGAGCCTCTTCACCCTGGTGGACGTGAGAAGATGACACATTTACATTTCATGAAGCCTTGCCGTTACAGACGCAGTATAATCTGAGCTTCACCCAGAGTCACATGAGAAGACTGATATCAGTTTGATCTCTGTGCCCTGATGGGTTCATGTCGCCTTTAGCTTAAAGGGTAACTTCTTGACTTTATATGCACCTTCTTCAACCTGGACAACCCTTTTTGAAACGCTGTATCTGGCAGCCGCAAAAACGAGCTGCAATTTAATATTATCAGACAATTTAGAGTCTCCAGTTTCTCCCTTCATGTCTTTGGACCCCATAAACAACCAGCCGTCCTCACGTGTCTTTGAACTGACTTTGTTGGCGCTCTCATACAAACCTTAAGGGCATATGGCTTTTATTTCAGCTCCTCACCTAGTTATGCCATCTTTCAAAAGAAACATCCACTTCAACATATCAAAATGGGATTACACGTAATCCTTGCTCTTGCTCAGGGTGACCTCCTCTTTTTGGTAGAAAAAGGTTTCCTTGCAGAATTAATTACTCTGAGGTTTGGGGCTTTCCTCGTATTGTCGATGTGTGGGTTCTTTTGTGTTCCCCCGCGCTAACGTTCGGGAGCAGGATTAGTTCTGCTCTCTGTGAATATTGAAGTGTAGAAGTAGAGAAAAAGAGCCGTAATTGAAAAGTTGTGGCTATATTAAAGTAAAGAGGCTGCTGCATCAATTAGTTAATGGTTAGGCTGCTAATTAGATGTTTGGAAATGGTTGTCTTTGAGCAGGTGACTGATGGTTGCAGCTGGAGAAATGCTCATGTTGTTGTTCCCCCACAAGAGATCTGGGATGCTTCGACTCTGGCACATTATAAAACCATCCACACACACTGTTTGATGAAGATATCCTCGCTGCAGCTTCCAATTCACAGCTCAGCTTGATCAAACTGCTCATTTACTGAACTAATGAGAAAATGAACTGAAATTAAGGAATCATTTGGTTGTTGTATTTCATCACGAGAGGAAGCTGCATTTGTCTTTCTGCGGCGTGCGATTATATCACAATTACAGCGCAGCGCGGCCCCCTACAGGCGCTCGGCGAGGGCGGCGACGGCTCCCTTTTGGAATCATAAACACGGCGTTGATGTTGCGTATCAGGGCGGTAAACAATACCAACAGTGATCAGCCTTGTTTTCATTTTCATCACCAAATTTCCTGGCATGATTCCTGGGTCACGCATCAAGAAGGCTGTAACGAGAAATTGTGTTGTGAGACCACAGAGCAATTAAAACAGGATACAAGACGCTTAGTTTTTTTTTTTTTCTAATTACATCACAATGGATTTAATTATAGCTGCATGTTTTGCAAACCAACAGTGTTGCAAATAGCGTCAAGCTGGATCGTCTGTCTTTTGTTTATGACAGGATGTTCCCTCGCTCTCTGGACTGTAATCAGTGTTTGAAGAGACATGATATGGGAACCAAACACTGGCGCCGTTTGGGAGATATAGAGGAGTTTATGAAATGGAACAAATAATCCGCTGCAGCCTTTACGTCCGTCTGTGTTTGAGTCTGACACCAAACTGTCTCAACAGAATAGACATTATTTACATATAATGATCTTTTAAATGATAACTTAGAGCGTCCCTTCAGCTCAAACAGAGAATGGGGGTGTGGTTATTAGTCAGACGTAATTCATTACCACGGCAACCAGATTGCATCGTTTTTCAACCCAGTTTAGATGAAACCAGCTGGATTTTGGGTCATTCCGATACCGATGCCAGTATCGGAAATGCGTCCGATACTGCACAAAATACGGAATCAGGTATCGGCGAGTAGGGCTGCACAATATGTGGGTTATTTATCGTCATTATGATGTCATCTGTCGCCATAAACACAACATGAAAGACTGTAATATTACACTCTTTATTACTCTTGATTTGTTGAGTTAGTTGAAAGAGTATCAGTAGATAAAACTACATTTTAAAATTTTTATTGGTGAAGTTTAATGTTCAATTTGTTCAATAAAAGAATGTTGGAAATAATTTCCTTTCATTTATTTTCATTCAACAAGTAATTAGTTGTATTTTAGCAGAATGCTGAAAGCAGTACAAACTGAGTACACTTTCATATCTGATTATTTATCACAAGTAATATCGTTATCGCATATTAAATATTTCCCTCATATCGTGCAGTACGCCGGTCTATGCACCGATCCGATACCATAATTTAATACACAGCTATGTATAACAGACTGTTGCTATGTATAGCAGACCGTTGCTATGTATAGCAGACCGTTGCTATGTATAACAGACCGTTGCTATGTATAGCAGACCGTTGCTATGTATAGCAGACCGTTGCTATGTATAACAGACCGTTGCTATGTATAACAGACCGTTGCTATGTATATCAGACCGTTGCTATGTATAGCAGACCGTTGCTATGTATAACAGACCATTGCTATGTATAACACACCGTTGCTATGTATAACACACCGTTGCTATGTATAACACACCGTTGCTATGTATAACACACCGTTGCTATGTATAGCAGACCGTTGCTATGGGCACAGTTCTGATGTCGGACTCTGGTGGACCGTTTTTGTGTCAAATTATTTATGTGTTAAGTAAGTAGCTGTTTAATAAGCGTGATAATGTCCAGCTAGCGGGTCATTGTTGTGAAATAAACCCCTTCAAGGCGATGCAGGACCGGGGTTTATTTCACAACAATGACTTACTTAAAATGATAAATCGTACACCAACAACTAGGCAAAAAAAAAGCTTCAAAATTGAATTACAATTCAGGTTTTAACCATTTTAATGCAGCAACAAACTGGTCAAAACTTAAACAGGAGCTAAAAACATACAGTATATAATGTATATAGAATACAAAGATAGAATTAATTAGAATAGATCGGCCCCATTCTCACCGATATACTCACTCAAATAAATATGAACTATCATAGAAATGCTAAGGTACACTGGAGGTGGCTTTAAATTTAAATTGAAACCACTGATGAGCTTTGCGTGATGATCTCACTCACACTCGTCCACAAAGTTTGGATGCTTCAAATAAAAATGAAAAGGAGGTTCTTTCTCAGAAGTTGAACCTGTGACAGTTCAAAAGCATCTGTGACAGCTTCTTGTGCTTCCTCCCCAACACTTCCTCTTCCTGCTTCGCTCTCCGTCTTTGTGAGAACAGCAGGGTCTGACAGCCGCAAGCCCGAACACTGTGAAGTCTGTGAAATGGAAATGGCTTTGTGGTTCCTTCTAAACGTCCGACCACTTTATCTCTGGCTGTGTGTGTGTGTGTGTGTGTGTGTGTGTGTGTGTGAGACGTTGTTTAGACGGCGCTACATGTGTCCAGATTGTGAGATGGACTGCATTTGTCTGAGGATCCATCTCCGCTGACAACCGGTGATCAGATTTTTGCTTTCCTGCTCTGTATGCAAATGATCACTTCCACAATGTTTCCTCACAAGCGGCTGGATTTCCCCGAGGAAGAGGAAGGTGCAGCGTATGAGCCATTGTTACGGGAGACAAACTGTTGCCTTGTTTTCCTAAAGGGCCCATTATGTCCTGTACAGCCTTGATGCTGCAGATGCAAAAGGGCCAGAATCAGTATTACCAAAATATACACAAGATGTCCAATTAAAGGAAATCAAGACACCAGATGAGGAATCATGTTTTGGAAGAATGTTGTTCGTCCCTCTAGCAGAGTTCCCACCATTTCCCTTCTTAATTTGTCACATATCTGTGGATGCTTTGGTGCAAAATCATGCAAGGAAGTGGAGTGCATTATAATAAATGTGTTGAGGGCGGACATGACGAGATGATCACCTGTTGGAGACACACTGAGGAGACAAACAAGTGCACATTGTCTCTCACTAAGTCAGGAGAAGAATCGACTTTAACGACTGAAAGCAGAAGGGTGTCGTCTGTCGTGATTTCCACCAGTTTGTTCCCTCAAGATGTGCAAGATGTGCATGCTACTACGTTTCTTCAGTCATTGACCGTCACGTGCACACTAATCAATCTGAACTGGGTTTTTATTCCCAATGGAGTATTTTCAGATGAAGACGTGTGATGTGTTGATATTATTCAGGTTTTAGGAGCGTTCTTTGGACATGAATTCATCACATTCACAATATGAGTCTCACTTTTTAACCCCGCACCACTGGCCCGTTTCGCCCACACCGTCGGGGAGTTGCAGCATGAGGACCCGAAAGATGGGGACAAGAGGTGAGCGTCACGCTGCCGTAAAGTGGTATCGGAGCCGTTTTGCAAGTACGACTACATGAGCACAGTATCGGACCCGATACCCGATACTAGTAACGGTATCGGTGCATCCCTAGTACCTTGCGTAGGTGGCATTAGTTTAGTACGTAACAAAACTAAGGTCAAATGGTTTCAAACAGGACATGAACAGCTGTGTCCTGGGCGAAAGTCCGGTCTTTGTTTGACGCGTCCTTCCACCCCGACCTCGTCCTTAACCAGACTTTGTCGCTCTTTCTCCTACGTCACCTGACTTCCTTGAAGGCACGTCCTGGCTCACGATTATGTGGGTTGTATATATGAATTGCAGTGCATTACTTTTCTTGGTATAAGTACAAACAGTGAATGATTGAACAGCCTGCACCAGTTGAGCTGCATGTTTCCACTTAAAGTAATACTCAACCCAATACATATGTGTACATACTGTACAGCAAAGACATGCGGGCTTGAAGCTGGTCAGCATGATGGAGAAAAGTGTCCAAACATCCATATGAAACTTCCCAGATCACTCCAACATAATCCACTTCTCCACTGTTCCAGTCCCCGTTTAGCTAAATCCACCGTGTGTCCCACTACGGCTTCCCTTGAATCTCTGAAGCCCGGCCAAAAAGCTGCTGTGTATTTAACCATAGTTTGCCAAATGATAGTTTGTGGACCTTGCTGAGCAAACGGCTGGACATCGGAGAAGTAGATTATGCTGTGAAGTTGTGAAAAGTTATCACTATTTGTGCAATATAACTTAACAGACAGGATTAGCAGAAGCAAACAACCTATTTACAGACAACAGGTGATGCATTTCTGATAGAATAAGACAGATCTTGGTTTGAGTGTTTCTTTAAGAAGAGGACAAAGCTGGTCCAGTGTGGTCGACTCTACACAGTAAGCGTTTGTTCACATGAAACCGACACCAGCCCCCATGATGTACAATTAGTCTGATCTGATTCCCCGTGTGTTGACTGCGTTCTCTGTCAGTATTTTTAGCTGTCATTAGATCACATGAGATGGATTTTCATGTGAACAGGAACAAGATGTGTGTCTGTCAAAGTGCCAGACACACCAGATCCAACATGATGGTATAAATCTATTCCTCTTGAACACTGATTGTTTCTCATGTGTGAACACGACAACCTGTTATTCTGCTGCTCCCGTAGCTCATCATCATCACACCAGGGGCCGTCACCGTGAGGACGTTTTCACTAATGAACGTTGTGTCAGACATGGCAGTAAATGCGAAGGCAGTTTTAAAAGTTAAGCATTTCAAAAAGGCAGTTCTGGCCAAGTAGCATGGATTTTCATTTGAAGTCCGAGCTGATCTTTTTGTTTGTGTCAGTAAAGATGTGAGTGTGAGTTAGAGAGCAGAGCTATGCTCAACAAAACAACAGTACAGGACGAAGGAAATAAAGACAGATAAATGAAGAAGACCTTTCTCAAAAAGATGAACAGCCAGCGTTTCTTTTCCATTTCAAGAAGAAGAAACAAGCTAACAGGGTCAGTCAGAGGACAAAACCAAAGACACAAGTAAAGGCAGAATAAACAACATGAAAATGCAAAATACTCGCCTGTGAATATTATTTGTGTAGGGCTTTTATTGTGAAAGGTTAGAACAGAAGGAGTGAATCTGGTCTGCGCTGCCTTTGTCAAGGTTGGAAGGAGTAATAAAGGTTGCTGTCTTGGTTCAGACTACTAAGTCTCCGTGTTGTTGTACACTACAGCGTACGTATTGAATATGTCCGTTCTGCACAACGTGATTGGCTGATGCCTTTATTCGTGGCGCATAAAGCTCAGAAAAATCAACCTTGTTCTTGACAAAACGTACGCTGCTTCAGCGCTGAGTAATATTCACATCCTGTGTGAAAGTATTCGTGGCAAAAACAGTTAGGTGTGTAAAGGCCTTTAGGCATCCTTGAATGATAAAGAAGAAATGATTTCAATAATATAAATGAAAACTATAACTAAGCAATGAATTTGTTTTTGGAGTCAAAGAATGCATTTGATTCCCAAGCTCCATTTTGACTGAAAAGCACCAGTAGTTTTGAAGGGAGATCAGTTTACAGTGATTTTATTTGGATTTAATGCCTTCATGCATCCAATAGTAGTTCATGTTCTCCTGCAGTTTACAATATAGAAGCTCCTCCAGCTCAAATGTTTCTGCTAATAGAAAGTGATGAGAAACATGGAGGGAAAATGTAGACGAGCTGCTGATTGTGGAACCAGACAAATGGTATTTTTAGAATCAATTTCACCTGTTTTATTTAGTTGATATTTTTAAATCTGAAAGAGAGTTAGTCCAGTGTCTGGGTCAGCGTTGTGGTGAGTCTGTGAGTGAATGCTAAAAATGGGACGGATGCTTTGTTATATCTCAGATCAGACCAATTAACGCAAAGATGACAGTATTTGGGTTTCTCCCCGAGGCGTTGCCGCCGACGCGGCTGACCTGTTGCATCTGTTGCGACGGCAGACTCGGAGACCGCGGAGAGTCTGAGGAGACTTGTTAGGAAGCGACGAGCTGCTTCGCTCAGTCTGCTGCATCATCGCCAAATTGATTTTCCTCCGGACAGCGCGGGGACCTGAACACACTCCGTACTAACCTCACAAATGATTCAGTGTCACATACTGCTAGTTTTTATTTAGTGTGCGTGATTGGAGGCCGACCGTCAACAACTAAATTCCACTAAAATTCCTCATTTTGGAATCACAAAGGCAAGGCGCTCTCTGGACGGACTGTTTGTGTGTTGGCAGGTGAGCTTTTATTAAAGTTTTGCAGTCAATCCCCGAGTAGCACAATGGTAGCGGGTGATGAATGCCCACAGCTAAAATCCAATAAGATGGATTTGGTGGGAACAGCAGCTCTCTCAGCCAGCGTCTCTCTTCCTGCCTCCGCCTCCCTCCACCTCGCTCCATCACAGCCGCCCAGTCGCTCGTCCACCAGCGGGGCGCCAAATCAGTCGTCTGTTCGTGGCAGATCAATGCTCTGTAATCAACAGGGGAGGCACATTGCTGCTCTTTAATGGAATGCCTCCTACCTGGGCTGCCCGTCTCGCCGAGTATGAAGTGGATTCAGCGGAGCGGTCGGTGATCAACGGCGACAGACACGTCAGCTGTCTGCCGTTGTCTCTGGTGGACGTGACCGCTCGGCGCTGACAGATTGCAGCCCGTTGGTCTGGACGGACACCTTTAAAGGCTCTGAGAAACAGCAACAAGCCGCCACTTAATTACATTCACACAAGATTTGTGTTGGATTCCAGTTTTGCTGCCGGGCAGAGAGGGCGGACTAACTGTGCATTTAAACATGTACCTTATTGTGTTTAAAGTTTAGCTGGAAGAATTATGAAAGCATGAATGAATGGATGAAAACTCTGTTGCCCTTTAGGGAATTTGACTCATTTCTTTTAACGCATTAACACAATCAATCTTTCAGAGGTTGTAGCAGGCTCAATATTAAAGCTAGAGTGAAGATACTGGTATCATATGAAACTAGAAAACCAATTAATGCCATACTAGCTTATTGCGAAGGAGGTTAAATAACGCTCTGAACCTACGCTAAATTCCACCAAGGAAAAACTGTCATGGTCATTTTCAAAGGGTTGAAAATGGTTTCTATGGGAACCCACGAGTCTCCCCTTTACAGACATGCCTTTTTTTGGGCATGCCCATATTGTTTTATGCTAAATGCAGTACCTGTGAGGGTTTCTGGACAATAACTGTCATTGTTTTGTGTTGGTAATTGATTTACAATAATAAATATATACATACATTTACATAAAGCAGCATATTAGCCCACTCCCATGTTGATAAGAGGATTAAATACTGGAAACATACAATGCCAAATTTGTTCCTGCTGACTGGGTTGCATTGTCACAAGATGAGCTGCATGTTTCCATGTGAAGTCATATTCAACCCAAGATATATGTCTATATATAGCAAAGACTTGCAGGCCTGAATCATCGTTCTAAAACGTGTATTTGTTCCTTTACAAAGAACAACATTTGAAGCTGACTAATTTCCCTTTTAGGTACATTTTGAACAGATAACAAATGTGCGATTAATTTGTGATTAATCACGATCAACTATGGACAATCATGCGATTAATCGCTATTAAATATTCGAATCAATTGACAGCCCTAGTATTAATAAAACAACAACACTGACTTCTAGCTGTGATATAAAGAAAGTTGTGGTGCCAACTGAGGTTAGAGTTTGTTAAGCAGATGGATGCTGCAGGTGACAAAGGGTGTGATACCTGTTTTTGTTTTCTTCCTCGGACATGATGCATCTCCGGCCGGCGGCTAAAACTGTATCTGCAGACAACAAAGGGTCTGACGGATTAGCTCTGATCTCATGAGCCCGCTCATAAATAAAAGTGTCTGTCGTGTCATTGGTACTGCATTCCCAGTCGCCAGGAAAACAACAGCATTGGCTGTTTGTTGGTCTGCTTAAACAACGGATGTGTAGGTTTTCATTAGAAGAAGCCACACTAATAATGACCTGTCAGCTGCAAAGGTGGATCTATAGTGACGTTATACTGCCTCATGTCTTTGTTTAGGGTAGGGGTGTAAGAACATATTGATACACATGAGTATTGCGATGTTATGTGTTGTGATTCTGTATTGATTCTCCAGAACACCATCGATTTTTAATTTACCTCTTAAAAATCCTACAGCCCACCATTGGGTTCGGCCGCTATTTGGTCTTTCGGAGAATGTAGTGGGCTCAGATTTAAAGCTACATATCATCATATGAAACTAGAAAACCTAATGAATCCATTGGTACCAACCATGTCACACTAGCTTGTTGTGGAGGAGGTTAAATAACGCTCCAAATTACGCTACATTTTGGCGAGGTGTCTCCAAATTTGGAGGTTGGACGGGTCAAACAACAACGACTTCCACACAGGAAATCGCTGTTTATGTGAAAGTCAACGTTGACTTATTTTACCTTAGTTGTGGTACACACTGAACTAACGCCAGTCACGTAACAAATGTACTTATTTTAACGTTAAACCACAATGTTTTCGTAAACCTAATCAAGTTGTTTTGTTGTGTAAGTAATCTTAAAAACTAAGTAAACCTACTTTGGAAGTTTATTTTGAAAAGAGACGACGTATGCGTGTAACGAGCAGAAACTGTACGTTTCCTTTGAACACGGAAGTTTATTATGAAAAGACACTTTGCAAGTAACGAACAGGGAACTGTATGTTTCCTGTGAACACAGTTATCGTGACCTTGTTTTACGTGACCTTGTTTTACGTAACGTTGTTTTACGTAACGTTGTTTTAGGTAACATTGATACTTTTGTTACGTAAGAAAGTCCCCTATGGGTGGTTGTTATTTATTTTCGTACTGACATTATGTTGTTACGTTATTATTTTAACACAAACATGATTTTTTTTCTAACCTTAACGAGTAGTTTTGTTGCCTAAACCTAACCAATCGTTTCACAACGTTAACCACGTATCATTGTGCGTTTCTGCAGGTGTGATACGAGGCTAAAACCTAATGAATGTATTGGTACCAACCCTGTCATACTACCTAATCGCGAAGGAGGTTAAATAACGCTCCGAACTTACGCAAAATTTTGGCGAGGGGTACGGCGAGCGGAAACTCAACATGCCGTCTTTGACTCGTCCAAAACTGATGCTAGAGGGTTACCTCGAGCGTCGTAGTTTGAAAGGTAGGGCCGGTGAACAAGCGGCGGTATTTGACGAGTTGGGAGTGAGAACGTGTTGCTTTTAGATTTTTGTATGTAGTCAGAGTTCTTGTATGTCTCTTTGTGTTTAAACCACATTTAACATTTGACAAGTTCTTCTGACAAATGAAAAAAGGGGTTTCCTGGAAAGGATATTAATGTCTTAAGAAACAAGCATTGTTTTAGTTTTAGTACAGAGGGATTGCATTAGAATAAAGAAACAATACCCAGCCTTAAATAGAAGAAGGTGGAATATCATCAGTGTTGTTGCATAACAATCTTACAGTACATATATTTGTCTGGTTGCTTGTAGACGTCTCCGTTGAGTTCCTCCGCTGCCCATTAGCATTCCTCCGGGATATCCGGTAGCAGTCTCAAAGGTTGCTTGCTGTACCAGCTGCTCCTCTCTCCCACAGCTAATGTGACATTTTCTGCTGCTTGTAAGAAGCTGAATAATCCATACGATCACCAGCAAAAGGTCGGCACTCCAAATATTAGCATTTATATTGTAATTGTGAAGTTTGATGTTGTGTAAGAGAGCAGAATAAAAATGGAAAAAACACTTAAACCAACAGCAACACCTCATAGAGGTGATGACTATGATGAGTCTACTGGTCTTCTGATCCGGTATTTTGAATGATTGGTGTCTTTGATTCTTCAGTGTCTGCTGTTTCGTTTGACTCCTGAAGGTGTGATCAGACACAATGTCCAATCTAGGGACACAGTGTCCATCGAAATGGTGTTTTTCCCACACAAAAAAATAATAAATCCAAAGCTATTCTATTCTATTCTCTAAGGACCGGTGTTATGAACATAGAACAGGTGAGGACTGGGACATTACAGTATAATCAATAATAATCAAACATTGAAAAAATAAGTAGATAATAACAGAGGCACAGGTACAGTTCAAAATGCACATAAAAGAGTTCAGAAAAGGAACATTGTTAAGAGTCTAGATGGCTATAACTAGCCCATTTTCCGTAGTATTTATCCCCCTTCTCCTTTTGTAGTCAAAGAGTGAAAGTCATTTTCTCCTTTGATCAGATAGAGTTGATTAGAAGGGCAATGGAGGGGAAGGTTCCTCTGGAGCCAGCATTTTGTAATAGTTTTCTTACTATTAATCATAATAATCTTCAAAAGGTATGTGTTGCTTTTACTGAGGCCTTTAGAAACATACAAAAAGACAAATCAGAATTCAGGTTCAGAGTCTCTGAGACTAAATCGTCCACTTCTTTCCAAAAAGGCTTAACACATCGACAAAACCAAAAAATATGCGCGTGGTCCGCTGAAACCGATCCACACTCCCTCCAGCCGGGATGCTGAGACCCACCAAATCTGGATATCTGGTCGGGGGTAATGAAAAGTCTCTGGTGATGTCGCCGTTGCTCCTTTCCAGGCATCCAATCATCCGGCAGGACTAATCACCATGGTTACCAAGAAAATGGAGAAGAAGCTTGTTTTGGCCGTGTCTGCAAATAATGTATATCGCCAAGAAGTGAAAGTCAATAGTTCGTTCTATTGCAGCATCAGCACCCAGAAACAGAGCTATGCTTCCGTAGACGCCAGTAAAACATCCGCCTACAAAGTGACGTTCAAAAGTTAAACTAAATGATTTCTATTCTGTCATATTCAACCGAAATAGCCGGTGTTGTACAATAAAATAATATAAATGTAATAAGCATTTTCAGTCCAAAATGGCGGTTTCGTCTCTTTGCTTCTACACTCTTTGGTGTCTGTCTATCCTGAGCTTTAAACGTCAGACAGACATTATCATAACAAAGCCCATTTGGTGGAGCAGATCGGCCGTGCTCGTAGGCTGGACAGTCGACTTTCTGTTAACGTAGCGTTAAGTTAATAGCTGTTAGTTAACATTTATATCAGTCTACTTCCTTTTGCATATTGACACTTATCTGATTAAAGGTGAACGTTGCTAGTCAAAATGGAAATACTCCGCCTTGCTCTAACGTTGCGGCTGTCAGGTTGAGCGCTGACAAGCTAGTATGCTAGTGTGTTCTGCAGTCACCTGCCCAATCTATCTTTGAATTCTGCATCTCTGTAATCTTGAATTGCTTTATCATAAAGTGCTTTATGCTGGGAGACGGAGTGAGTGTTTTTCATGCCATTTTGGATGATGAAGTTTGCACGGACGGCGGCTCTGAGTGGTCAAACAAACCTCTGATGGTTTGTGATGGGATGTGGAAAAACGCAGAAAATCAAACCCGTTCAGAAAACTTTACTGACGGACGAAAGTTTGGGAGTTGGCGTGTAAACTCCGTTAACTCAACGTGAGATCGGATCAATTTTGGATGAAAAATACAGACTTTAGACAGGAAGTCTTGATGACCAAAGTCCTGATCTCAACACCGCCGTCCCAGCAGTGTCACTCATAACAGACACAAAGAGCTCTTTAAACACCAACCACAAGCTTGTCATCAGGCTGCCTGTGATTGATCACTTTGACACAGTTCAGCAGTGTGTCATGATTGTGAGAGGCCTTGAAAATGTGTCATTTTAGATGAACTGTCATCCCTAATAAAATATTACTGCAGCTGGAGATTGATGCTCAGAAAGGGGAGGCAGGATTCGTGTCAGTGCAGGTGAGACTTTGTGGTGTTTAAAGCTACTCTCCACCTTTTTAATTTACTATTCTTCCTGATGGAATACTAATTCAAACATTTGCTTCATTCCTCCTTGAAAATCAGACTCCTGTGAGAGAAGGCTGGCATTTGCGTTGATCAGTCATGCACTCAGATCATGCCTTCCACCTCGTTCCCATGTGTGCCATGGTGTCAATTAAACCCGAGGTCTGCTGTGCTCCAGTGGGCCGACTGTGTCTAATGGGGCTCCGTGCAAAGAGACTATCGGTAATAGAATTAATAATGAGACCTCGCTGGCGAAAAGGGCTCAGTTATCATCACCATCTCAGTGAAGCTCTCTGGCCCTCAGAAATAAAACATTACAGGCCAAACTGGACCAAGCCTGGCCGTAAAACTTAGAGTTCACGGTGCATTAAATTCCAACGAGCTCCAGCTCTACGCGGCGGTGCTTAAAGCTGCTCGTATGTGTTTCGGTAGAGGAAGTGTTACAGTTCAGATCTATCAGCGCAGAGAGGAAGGCAGCTGACAAGGAGCAGAAGGGTTTATTAGTGCTCTTCTTCTTTCTGCTCGGTGCCACAGAAATAGAACAGAGGGGAGATGAGCGATGCTGCTGTGGAAGAGAAATCTGTGCCCTTTTACAGCAAACTGAGAAAGAGATGCAAAAAAATAAAGTAATAAATATGGCATTTTTAGGAAGTAAATGAAAATAAATGAAAGCTTTTACAAAGCTATTGTAAAACACCTGATGTCAGGGTTATTGAGTGATATTTCCAGTAGCTGCAACAGCGGTCGGAATAAATGCAGGAACTAGGCCAATGTCATAAACATGGCTGAATGGACAAAGAAAAGAGCTTCACCAAGAGAGAAAATACAAATGAAAAACATGCATTCACAGTACTTCAACAATAATAATGCCTCAGGTAAACAATTAGAAATACATTTCATTTCATATGAATGGTGGCCTTAAACCGGTTCTGCCCAATGTTTCTACTCATTGAAGGTTTTTTTTATTCTTGCCATTGTCGCTCCAAGTGCTTTGTGGTGGATCTTTTGTCGGGTCTCTAAATTATAGAGAACGGTCTGGACCGGCTCTGTTTGAAAAGCATCTTGAGATAACTTCAGTTATGATTTGACGCTATATAAAAATACATTTAATTGAAAACTGAAATTTTTTTATGTAAAAGCTAAGTGCCTAAAACCAAGATGATGACGACCAAAAACTGAGATGGAGACGGCCAAAAACTGAGATGGAGTTGGCCCAATACCAAGATGGCGACGGCCAAAAATCAAGATGGAGACGGCCATAATGCTGAACTCAAGGCTTCAAAACTGTAGTCCACAAACCAACGGGTGACGTCACGGTGACTTGTCCCCGTAAACGATTGGTTAAAAAGCTGGAGTACAAGATTTCTATTATAGACACATGTATATCTTTAAAGACAGATATTTCTACATTAGACCAGAAACTAGAGATGTGGTATATATATACAGTATGTGTGTATATATATATATATATATATACTGTATGTCCTTCCAGCGTTGCTGCTGCTTTTATTTAATGTCAGTATTCCAAAGTCATTGGGACGTTTTCATAACTCTGGTGGTATTACAGATGTGCTGAGCGGTCGGCAGGCTGTGGACACCGTGGTTGTGGTTCCTGTAGGGGACCGGTAGAACGAGTGATTACACCCTCAGGGTATATATGTGTGTGTGTGTGTGTGTCAGCGTTGTAGGTGGGCGTTGGTGCTATGGGTGTCCCTTAATACCCAGCGTCCAGGGTGAGTGATCAGGGCAGCCGGTGGGATTGAATCCAGCCAGGTCTGCTGTGCAGCAGGCTGAGGGCTCCCTCCATTGCCCCGCTGCCTGTCCCCGAGCATGGCTGCTGCTGATGGGATCATGGCTGTGGATCACTACTGCTAATAACACTCCACACCCCTCCTCTCTCTAACTGGCAACGGGTATAGCCTGCTTCTCACAAACACTGCCCTTAATTGCCATGTCAGCACAGGCGAATACCAATCACCTGGAAAAGTTTGGCTTCTTGCTTTCCATCTTTTCTTTTTAAAGATTTTGCTTTAGTGCTGAAACGATCTTCTGATATGTGAGGAGTTGATGCTTGTTTCTGTTTTAAAAAACACACATAGGATACGTCTGGGTATTGGACTGTTGGTCATAAAACAAACAAGTTGTGCATTGTGTTTGCTCCAGCTGTGGGGGAGACCTGCTGGACCATAAGGATGATCCTTCAATCTAAAATCAGATCGAAAAGGAGAATAAGATTCAGCAGGAGGGCAGAAAGAACTCCAAATGAATGATAACGTTGCTCCGTGTTGGGAAGGTTATACCTTTGAGTTGTAGGAGGTCACAGATTACTAGTTACCTTGTTTAATATGTAACAAGTAGAGCTGTCAAAGTTATAATAACGCGTTAACGCAATTTCGTTTTAATGCCATTTGCCATACTGGTATCATAGTAAACTATAAACCCTGATGAATCCATCGGTACCAACCAGGTCAGACTGGCTGGTCCTGAAGGAGGATAAATAACGCTCCAAACTTACGCTACATTTTGACGAGGAAAAACTGTCATGGTCATTTTCAAAGGGGTCCCTTGACCTCTGACCTCATTACATTCACATAAAGCAACATATTGTCCAATAAGAGTATTAAATACTTGACAAATCTCCCTTTAAGGTTCATTTTGAACAGATAAAAAAATTTGGGAATAATTTGCGACTAATCCCGATAAACTCTGGACAGGCGATTAATCCTGATTACATATTTGACTTAAATGACAGCCCTAATAATAAGTGATTTAACTATTTTAATTACTTCATCAAAGTAATGTAACTTATAATAATACTTATAATAACTTACAATAAAGATAAAAAAAATCCTAAAAACACAAACTTAAACCAACTAATATTGATTATCGTCAAACTTCTATTGATAGTTCTTCAAAATAACTTTAATTTAGAACGGAGCAACAGAATGAACGTTATATTCTACATAGAAGCTTTTTTACCGAATCCGAATATAATCTGAACCCCTTTGTAATCGCCAACGTTTGGATTAGTAACTGTAATTGAATTACATATTTGTTTATAGTAACTGTAACTGATTACATTTATTTTTTGTAATTGAATAACGTAACTCTATCACATCTAACCAGTCACTCCCCAACACGGTTTGTGTCTGCCGGATGTGTAGATAGGTGATTGTTTGCTAATACTTAGGTCATAATGCAGTAACATATTATGTTTTATTGATATAATCATATTGTGACAAAATGATCATATCACGTCTGAATAAATGATTAGCATTGACTCATAAATTATATATTTTAAACTGAATAAACCTTTACTCACATTCATTATTCTGCAATCATTTCAAAGACTGTAAGTAACTAAGTAAATATCATCACAGACACTATGGATATCCACATAATGCTGTGATCATTATTATTAGTATTATTATTACAGCCATGCAACACCTTGATAATCAGCATCAGTTTAGTGTGTTGTTGGTGTTACTGTATCTCTGCCGCTCCGCTCCTCGTACCAGCTGATGTGTTGTGATCCGGCCTCTCTTTGAAGTCGGATGCAATAAATGTGCTCATCAATTACAGCGTCTGGCTCGGCCCTCTGCGCCGGCTTTTGTTTTGGTGTCCGCTCCACTTAATTAGAACAGAGCGTGTCGTGTCGTCCTTGAGATAGCAGCTAATAAGTGTGTCTGAATCGCTGCCTCATAATGCCCGCTTCGCTCTCCTAGCGGACGGCGACGACACGCACAATCAAAAGAGTCCGTCCCATGTTTTTTTGTTCTCAGACCTCACATGTTGTGACGATGATGATGAGTGAGCTGCTTCAGCATTCCTCGGATGGTCGGTGTCATTCCTGCTCCTTCATGTTTGAAGTGAAGAGATAGTCGTGTGCCACTATCTGACGTTATCAGCTGTTATCAGTGTCTGTAACTCATCACTCTGACATGTTTAAAGCATTCAGCAGCCCGAACACCACACACCAGGTCTGGGACTGGAGGAGGGCCAAGAGACCACCGGGGTCCATGAAGGAGTCTGAAATGAGCTTTAGTGGAACTGCTAGAGACGATGTGGCATTTCAGGGCCAATAGCAATAACCAATCATTCTTATTGATAATAGTTTGTGGGGATAATACACATATCTCCTGATTTGGTGCCATCACAATACCTGGATGCCGATTCTACAAGTACTGTGTTTCCATATTACCATTTATTGTGATTATTGTTAACTTTTTCACCACTAGACCATGAGAACAAGCTGAATCAGACACTTCTAGGGACTTTTACTTTGGAAAATCTCTAAATGAATCCAGTAAGAATGTTTGATGTTCAGCATGTATGTAGTCAGAGACGTCCTGAAGTCAAATATATCAGTTACTGTCAGGAATTATTGATTATCCAGCAACCCAGAAATCAAAGAATAAAGACATTTCCTCACAGATTAGTGGGATTTTCTTTTTAATTTATAATGTTTTATACTTCTGGTGAATATAATCCATCAATCTGATTTCCATAGATGTATTTAGTATCTACAGTTCCCTTTGTTAACACCTTATTTTGAAAAGCGGACGTAGTCCCACGTGTCTACTTCCTGTAACTTCTCCAAGGTGGTCTCTAGCTCTCCGTCAGCTCCGTTCTCTTTATCCATCCATGGTCAGCTCCATCGGGGCCGTTTCAATGCAGAGAACATAATGTCAGTATCTGGGTGCTCTACAGTCGTAACGTCGGCCCATTTGACCACGGAGACGAGAGCGACGGCCGGCTCCACCGCCACGTTACCACGATACGATAACGTTTCCTGTCTGTGACAGAGTTAGCATGCAGCTTTAGCTCTGCTCTGTCTAGCTCTGCTTTTCCTGTCAATGTGTGAAACCCAAAGTGTTTCCATCCTTTACTGGATGTGTAGTGTTGACCACGCTGGATTTAACCTGTGAGGGTGCAGGTCGTATCCACACTGACCCTCCAACGCTTTACACTCTCTGAGGTTTGTTTTGGTTGATGGATACGGAACGGATATGACGTCACGTTACTCAGACTACCACAATAAAAGCGGTAACTTCCTTCTACCTCCACACAGACTCAGGTGAAGCAGATATATTTGCACCGTCAGTACAACTTTATGTAAACCAATATTAGTTTACTCATAAAATGTAACTTTCACGTTCGACGTTCTTCTTCATTATTCTCTCTTTTAAAGTGCCAACAGGCAGCCATGCAATTAATTTGAAGTCCTCTATCTGTCATGGTTTTACTTTCAGAGTCACAGAATAACAGTTTTTTTACATTACTGGACATAATTATATTGGCAACGGATATAACATCCATCCGTACTAATTCCACTAGTTACTCTGTATAATAATGTACTATTTTTACTTTGTAAGAACGACTACAGAATATTGCATTTATTTTATCATCAACAGTACAGTCAAACTCAAACAGCTAAAATGTGACTGGATGGAACTTGCAACAAATATGAAATTGGTCTGCAAATAATGGATATTTTGCTTATCAATTAATTGTTTACTCTGTAAAGTATTATACTATAATGATACGTGCCCTTTGCAAGCTCCCTCAGGTAGTTTTAACACCCCCACAGAGGGATTCAGTTAATAAATCCTGACATTGAGGAAGCTTAAACATACAAATGTTTTGCATTTATATTACTGATAAATTACTCAAAATGATAAAACAGTAATCTAAATTGTGTGTGAGTTAACTGATTGATTAATCAGCTAATTGTTTCATGTTAAAGTGGATCTATTGGAGGTTTATTTAAGTTGAGAAATGTCTGAAATGTTCCTGCAGACTCTCTCTTTCTCCGTTGAACAGTGAAATATTGCTCACCTTCATTCTGCCCTATTCTTCTAATCAGTTCTCATTTCTGAGCCAAGAACACCAGCGTAGAAACGTGGATAAAAGCTCACGCCGTCCCCTCAAACCTGTCTTTTCTTTGTGACCTTTGCCTCTCCAATTAACGCCCTCCTCTCAGCGCGTCGGCCGCTCTCTTTGTGGCCGCGTGAAGCCAGAAATGTGTTGGACAGACCTTTTGTTTGAGTGGTTCCTGGCGTCCCAGTCTTTTGTCCTCTAATAGCCCATCATCTGGGCTCTGTCCCTCTGACCTCGCTTCATCTGACGCAGCGACAAGCAAAAGGCCACGACTCTGAGGGCTGGAACAGTACGAGAGATTATATATCAGGATGTTGGGAACACTGAAGGCTCCGGAGGCATTAAGAGGTTGTGTTGGATTTAAGTGACTAAATGAAGCTCTGCTGGTGAACACCGCTCTCAGGTTTTCATGTTTTAGACTGTTGGTCAAAGAGTCCAGTCGTTCCTCTAAAGAGACTTTCACTTCTCAGAGTGGTTCATTTCAGTAATGCTGCTCCTTCTTCTCCTTCACCTCTTTCTTCTTCTCCTTCACCTCTTTCTTCTTCTTCTTCTTCTTCTTCTCCTACTCCTCCTCCTCCTTCTTCTTCACCTCTTTCTTCTTCTTCTTCTTCTTCTTATTGTTCTTCTTTTTCATCTTCTTCATCTTCTCCTTTGCCTCTTTCTTCTTCTCCTCCTCCTTTGCCTCCTTCTTCTTCTCCTCCTCCTACTTCACCTCTTTCTTCTTCTTCTCCTCCTCCTTTGCCTCTTTCTTCTTCTACTCCTCCTTCTTCTTCTTCTCCTCCCTGTTCTTCTCCTTTGCCTCTTTCTTCTTCTCCTTCTTCTCCATCTCCTCTTTCTCCTCCTCTTTCACCTCTTTCTTCTTCTTCTTCTTCTCTAGTGACTCTCTCTCTATAATACACCTGAGTTCAGTCTGTATATATAGTGACTCTCTCTCTCTCTCTCTCTCTCTATAATACACCTGAGTTCAGTCTGTATATATAGTGACTCTCTCTCTCTCTCTCTCTCTCTCTATAATACACCTGAGTTCAGCCTGTATATATAGTGACTCTCTCTCTCTCTCTCTCTCTCTCTATAATACACCTGAGTTCAGCCTGTATATATAGTGACTCTCTGTCTCTAATGTGAAAGCGGTGGCCGGAGCTGAACAGTCTCTTACTCCCCGAGCTTCTCTGAACTAGTTGGGTGAGTTCAAATCAATACAGGCCTGGGGGGTGTGGGGTGGGGTGTGGGGAGAGTGGGGGGGGGGGGCTCCCAGTTCACACAATGAAACAGTATCAGGTAGACGCAGAGAGAAATGCAGTCGATAATATCACATTATGGTCGCTGTGTGTGTGTGTGTGTGTGTGTGTGTGTGTGTGTGTGTGTGTGTGTGTGTGTGTGTGTGTGTGTGTGTGTGTGTGTGTGTGTGTGTGTGTGTGCCAAGTGAAATCATAATAGAGTTTCTGAGGGCCAGACAGAGTGTGTTATTACAGACTGGGGATGTGGGAAGGCTGTTACAGGTGTGTGTCTGAAGTTTGAATCTGTTTGTGTGTGTGAGAGACAAGAAAGAAAGAAAGATACTGAAGCATCTCCACCTTCTTTCTGCTCAGTCTGTCAGTCAGACCATGTAATAATACCGCAGTCTGCTTTTTCATTTACGGACCTCTAATAGTCGTCTCTTCGGCCAGCGGCCCGTTATCCTTCGATCAATCTCTTCCTCAATCACTCCTCTTCTGCTGATTGTTACTGCTGCTACAAGGCGTTTGTGTGGTTCATCTATTCAGTGTGAAGTTGAACAAAGACCTGGACGTTTCTATCTTCAAAATGAAAACCATAACGGCTGTAATCAGAGGGTTTTGAGGCTGGACGTTACCGCTGAGACCAACAGTCTTTGATCTGGTGCTGCGTGCTGGATTTTACACTTTTGTTTGAGTAGAGCGATGTTAAATGTATTTATTAGGGGGGGTCGATTGTGTAATACATTTTTTAATGCTTCATTGGAGTCTATACGGAGGTGGAAGGAAGTTGGAAGGAAGGAAGGTTGTTGTCGTCTGAGTAACGTGGCGTCTAGCTAGCGACAGACTATGCGATGTTATGGTTCGTGTCCACAGCCTCCTTGCTTTCTACGCCCCCCATTCATTGTCTATGTAAGCAGCCGTGCAATGCATTCTGGTAGTGTGGTGTCGCGTTTCGAGAGACTAGGCGTCACGACGCCCGCTCCTCATTTGCATAAAGTTGAGGGCTCGTCTACTTTATGTAAATCACGGGCGTCCGACGCGACTCGCCGCCTCTCCAAACTCCTGAGGATCTTTTAAACTAAACGTTGTTGATCTAAAATAAAGACAGATTCATCAACATGGATTATTTCTCTCCTCAAATGTTTTCAGAAACACATTTCAATGAACTATTTACGTGAAATAAGAGAAGAAAGTTTCCAAACGAGCCTCCAGACTGGTTCCGGTTTGAAAGCTGGGAGCAGCAGCCAACGGCGGGAAAGCGTTCGTCCAATCAGGAGCCGAGTGCCTTGTTTCTTGGGACAGCACACCAAGCGTCCAATGCTGGGAAGCGTCGCGTCCCCTCGCGATAAAAAACGCCCCTGTGGACACGTAGCATAAGTCGAAGGGGGCTACATGTGTAACTACGTCCGGTTTTCAAAATAAGGAGTTAAAGGTCCCGTATTGTAAAAAGTGAGATTTTCATGTCTTCTATATTATACAGCAGGTTTAAGTGCTTTATACATACTGTTAAAGTATCAAAACACTCAATCCATGGAGAAATACACACAGCCCGTATTCAGAAATTGAGCGTTTGAAACAAGCCGTGAGGATTTCTGTCCATTTGTGATGTCACAAATCTACAATATTTAGACCATTTCACAGTTTTAAATGTAAACGTACTAAATGTGTCCCAGTTTATTTCCTGTTGCAGTGGATGTGAATGACATCAGCTGACAGGAAGTAAACATGGACCCCAAACTGTTGCCTGGCAATGCAATTCCACTGAAATGCACTGAAACGGAGCGTTTCAGACACAGAGGGTGAATACAGGTATATTCAGGCTGACAGGATGAGGAAAATAAAGTGTTTTTTTGAGCAATAAAGTATATAAACATGTTCTAATAGAAACCCAAAATACAAACATGAACCTGAAAATGAGCACGATATGGGACCTTTAACAAACGGTATATACAAAATACATTTATGGAAATAAGATTAATTGGATTATATTCCCCAGAAGTATAAAACATTACATGTCCCTTATAAATTAAAAAGAAAATTCCACTAATTTTCCATTTTTACTAGATTAATTTAGAGATTTTCCAAAGTAAAAGTCCCTAGAAGTGTATGATTCAACTTTTTCCCTCCATGTTCTAGTGGTAAAAAAGTTAAGAAAAATCACAACATACTTGAAAATTGCAATATATAGTATCAAATGGGGAGATAAGCATATCATCCCAGCCCTAGTATTTATGCAATCTGTTGCCAAGTTGCTTCAACTACTCACCATCTTGAATATAACAGTACGAAATGAACTACGATATGAAAATAGTGAAAATGTAATTACTCTTGTAATGGGCTTTTAGCACCTCATATCCACATTAAAAAGCACATTTTCATTTGTGTTAATGCAGAACAAAAGAAAAGCTGCACAGATTGTGAAATGTCATTTATTGTTTTCAAGCTGATCCAGCTAGTTAGTTCTCAATCAATCATTTGATTGATTTGACTTCTGATTAATTATTATCGGGAATCATTCCAGTAGTTTAAGGAGAGGCGTCCAACACGGCTCTAACCTGAGACTTCAGCTACGACTGCTCCCGTACCTTAATGCTGTTATGAGCCTCATTAGAGAGAATTAATCATGTAATGTGAAGACATGACTTCGTAAGTCAAGGGCACTAGTTATTAATTTGATGGAACAAATTACTAATTAGTGCACACAGATTATTAATTTGAGGTTACAATTTACTAATTTGTGTGTACAAACGATCCCCTGATTCCTGCCTGGCTCTGCAGAAACAGTCTCAACTCAAGGTCTACTTGCTCGCTCAGGAGCTTTCAACTTCGTCTTATAGTATTCATCAGCAGATGAGGTTTTCTCCGTCGTCATGGATCTGAAGATTGTAATATAAACTGTGTCTAAAATCACGGTTTATTTACTATAAAGTGCACTACATCTACTTTATGTTATTATAGTTTAGAGTGTCTGAAATACCACTATTTAGTACTTTCAAAGTATCGTCCATCATCCACGGCGTGAACACTCCGTCTGCTAACAACTCCACAATGCAATAATTAACATTTTATAGGTGTGAAAATTACAAATACGACATTACACTTTACCTGTCGGTGGTGGTGCCAAATGACGTTCCAAAGATTACGTTCCCAGACTACGAAACTATACTAATGATTTATTACGTATCACAAATACTGTACGTTTCTAATAAATCCAAAGTTTCTGGACAATATGTGTCATCGTTTTGTGTTGTTAATTAATTTCCAGTAATAAATATAGACATACTCTTTTTTAAATTTACCTCCGTAACTTAAATAATGTAACAAACATACTTATTTTAAGCCCACCTGTGATGTTTTATTAAACCAAACCAAGTAGTTTTGTAGCGTCTTTGTTTTGTTTTGTGTTTAAAACTGCAGAAAATCCATTTCCCTCGAAACATAACTAGGAATGTGATTTAGTAGGAGACATGGTTGGATTAATAAATGTTCAAAATCTCAAATGACTGCTCACTATAGAGAGGAAACTATAGAGTGTCTGTTTAGGGAGTGATTTCAGACACAGATAACATCTACAATTTCATGACAATAGAGCAAATTGAATCTGCCGTGAGAGTCAGAATCTATAGAACGAACAGGTTAGTAGATCTTGAATGGAGATTATTGAGTCAGCTGCTGTTTACCAAGTCAAGAATGAACTCACACCTGAATGAGAGACAATAACAGTTTACATTTTGACTTTTATTGTGTGATGAACCGCATGATTGTCTATAGTTAATCACATGTACAGTACATCCTAACAAACACCAGAATGCAAATGATGAAGGATGTTGAAGCACACAAACCAGCAAGAAAGGGGAAACATCATTTTAACATGAAGTTTAAACTACGGCTGTCAGTCGATAAATATTTAGCGTAAATTTGGAGCGTTATTTAACCTCCTTCTCGACAAGCTAGTATGACATGGTTGGTACCGATGGATTCATCAGGTTTTCTAGTTTCATATGATACCAGTATCTTCACTCAACAACTTTTGAAAACCTGTCGTATCTTTAAGAGCTTAATTAAAAATCACAAGTTGCCTTAATGCATCAAAGAAATTAGTGGTTGTGTTGGAAAAATGCAAACATGCTGCACATTCCTAAGGTCATGACAGGTGACACTCATTGCCTTTAAGGCCTATTTCTGTTTCGTGTTGGTTACCTAGTCAACGAACTTGTAGCACCTATTTGAGGACAAGTAACCTTAAATGGACAGAAGTGTCAGTCAGACAGACAATGTGAGATATACGACTGTGAGCATGAACGCAAGGGTATAAATGTCGAGAAACGGAGAGACTCAGGGCTCTCAGCCCTGAACATCTATGTTGATGGTTGTTTGCCCCAAGTGTTTATTAAACCTTTAAAAGACTGTCTCTCTTGATTTTTGAGTCCTTCTTCACAGAAATTGCCTCCACAGTGGTGTTAAAACAAATGTGTGTTAATGCGTTATTATCGCGTTAAATATGACAGCCTTACTCTGTACATAAAGTATTGGAAAATAATTAAAGGAAAAGGAAAAAAGAGGAGTAAATCCCCCAGAAAGCCGCAGACAGCCTGATAGACAGACAGGTATTCTACAGAGCCTGTTTATCACAGATTGCACACAGATACATGGAGGTTTACACATGTACACAGCCACAATATGAGCACACACACATCTCTGTCTCCGTGTTTAGCTGTCTCCTCTCACGTCCCCCGTCTCCGCTGACAGTCCCTCCGCTATACGAGTGTATCAGATGCCTCCTTCCCTCGGGGCGCCATGATGCCTTGATTCCAGCTACAGCCGCTGATTTGATATCGGACATAATCCAGACAGCGCCTGCCAACCTCGCCACCTCATCAGCCCTGTCACTCAATGTTCAATGTCAACACACACACACACACACACACAGGCACACACACACACACGCACACACACACACACACACACACACCCAAACACACATAACTGAAGTGCGCCCACATAAAGAAACACACAATGTTCATACACGTCCCACTGCTACAAACACACATAAAGCATGTACATACATGTTACTATTATACAACCACACAGGCAAATATAATTTAGGAATGCTATATATACACACACACACACACACACACACACACACACT